>DWPV01003821.1:0-14568 GCA_018251915.1 Urbanus proteus proteus
GCGGGCAACCCCAGGTATGACCGTGATCATATCTGGGGTTGATTACAAATGTCCATGGGTGGCAGCGGCCTCTTACCATCAGGTGCACTGCAAGCTCGTTTGCTACTCACATGTTATAAAAAAAACACTTATAAATCATTTAAGGATAGTACTAAAATGTTTAAAATAATAGTTAGTTAAAGTGTGAAGTGTTATTTATTTATTTATTTTTTATAGTTAATTATTAAATAATATGTCAATAAATTAATTATTTAAGGATATAAATAAAATTAAACATTGTAAAGAACCTAACACGATCTTAGAACTTCACAAATACCATAACATCTCAAACCAATATCGTCAACAATATTTTTGCAACTCAAATAAGTTACAAATTTACAGTGAGAAACATAAGTACATTTTGCAAAAGCATCTTGGATCAACAACAAATTGGATCACGGGCTAATGATGACGTGACGCTGATCGCCGGACGAGGGCGCGGCGGCTTTGAGCTTCAAGTGGGATTGATCGAATTAGAATGCTCGTAAGTGGGATGCGGTGTGAGAAAAAGGGTATGCCTCATTCGTTTTATTATACCGCAATACTATAACTGATTGATCTGAGGAAGCTAGCAGACATGATACTTGAAGCGGCAGTAGACGATTTACCTGATTTAAGGAATCTGATTCAGAATGCAGTGATCAGCTACACCCTGCAGCCGCTTGAAAAACACAATATTAATGTAGGTATGTATGTAGATGTAGGTTCTCAAACTTTTTTTTTTGTGGCGGAGCCCTTTTGAAAAGTGAAATTTTTGACGGAGCCCCAAAATAAACGAAAAGGTTACGTGCATTATTTTTATAATCGATAATCATGTTACAATGTAAGTGTATAGTGTGTATACTATAATAAAAGAAAAATAATTTCATGAGAGTATTCTCACCGAACCCCCGGGCAAACTCTTTGCGCAGCCCCAGAGCTCCGAAGCATACTCTGAGAATAGATAATGTAGAGAATAAATAAGTAATCCGGTCATGTAAATTGTGTATAGAGTGTATTGATAAACATGATTTTTACCAAAGGTCGATATACATTATTCCCAATATTTTTAAGCATTTTACATACTAGAAAGAGTTGAAACAATTAAAGATTAATTTAATGATAAAATTTACAAGTCAATATCACTTACATTCACACCACCAGTAGTATAGCAAATTACAAGGAAAGTAATAATACTTATGGGGAATATAAGTATTAAGTATTTGTTTCCTATAAGTAATCTGGACTTTATGATAGGACGTTTCCTATCCTATTTAAAGCTACATAATGCTATAGGTGCAAGCGAGTCGGTAAGGGATAAGACTCCTGTTTACTGAAGGTATTTTATGACTGTTAGACTGTTTTAATTTGAGGTAAGTATACTACTATACTGTATACATATAGGCGGCACTTATTGTTGTAAGATTTACTTGATGTTAAACTAGATGGACTGTATTTCGAACTAAACATTTCACTTGAAAAGAATCACGATTTTGTATTGCCTTATATTATTTTTCAAGGGTATCCTTCAAATTCTGTCCTTTAGTCTCAGGGAGTAACAAACAACACAATGCCGCTATGAAGGGTATTACTCCAAAAAACACAGACGGTAACCATCTTGGGGTCAGGTTAGCTACAAATGGAGCAATCATTGCACCGATCTTAGCTCCTCCAGACGACATACCATACCCCATATTACGTAAAGGTGTTGGGAATAGCTCTGATACATAAATATAGGCTACTGCAAAAGCAATGTTGGCATTCGCAAAACCAATAACGCCTAACAGTGTGCCAGCCCAATGGCCTTCAGGAATGAAGATGAGGATTATCATCGCCAGACCAATGACGCTCGATGTTCCTATTGTGGATATCCTTCTTCCAAAAGTCTTGTTGAGGATGATCCCCACAGGACAGAGCGGCACCTGAAATTCAAAATATGTATGCAGCAAATGATTTTTTTTATCTAAATAATAGTTGTGGTCTGATAAACGGAATTCTTAAGAGAAATATTATTAACCTTCATGATATTTTAATTAGCGTTACTATACATTGAAATAAGACACAAACCGTTAACTTCATATATATTTCAGACGCTAACACCTACTTTGTTTTATAGAAAAGAAAATAGATTAATAAGTTGTATTCCAGTTTGTATCTTACTGTGTTAAAAATGATTGTTGCAGCTCACGTTCTAACGACTCTAACAGTCGTGACAAAAGAGTAATAATTTATTTGTATAAAGTGATGCTAGAGATTACAATTAAAAGTAAAAAAAACACACATAAACACTTATATACAACATATAAAAATAAATATATATTATAAAAGATAAAAAATACTGACCTGAACTAATCCTAATGCAGTAACCGTCAGATACGGATTTGTAGAAATAATCGTAACATATTGGTATATGCCGTAGAAACACATGCCAAGAGCAAACCAAATGATAAATACTAATAACGTCAACATGAATATCTTTTTGGTCTTGAAAAAATCTAAATATGTCGTTTTAACAGTATTCTGGTCTAGTAACTTCATGTCTTCAGCGGCTTTTGTTATGTCTGCTTTAATATTAGTGGTATCCAATTTATTCCTGAAATAAACAACACGAATGAATGAATACGTAACAAATTTTTAGCACAATAGTAAAAGAAAGAATGGTTCTGACCTTTTTGCTGCACTAGTAATAACTTTAATTGCTTCGTCAACCTTTCCATTTGACACGAGCCATCGAGGAGATTCAGGAACAAAAATAATCAATACAAGTATCATACACGTAAGTACACCGTAGCTAAGTGTGTAACCTTGCCAGCCAGATGTGAAATAAGCAAATCCAGCTAATGATGCTTCAGCTATGCCATCTGGTAGTAAACAGAGGGCACCTGCTACTTCCCTATGTTGTTTTCCGGTTATTTCCAAGACATGAACCACACAAATGATCAAAGATCCCCCCGTACCAATGCCTATTACAAATCTGATTATACAATAGATCAGGAGGTTCGGTGAGAATGCCAAAGCGACCATGAAAACTGCATTTATTAATGTTGATAGTATTAATGCGGAGCGCCGGCCAAACCTGGAAAATAAGTAAATAAGAAAATAGGTATAATGTATTTTAATATATAATATGTAACGGGTACTCACTTATGGCATAATTAACAAAGCATATCGTGAGTACCCGTTACATATTAAATATTAAAATGTATCAGTTCCTCGATAATACTAGTCTAAAATCATATAGGTTTAATGTAAATAATGAAACATTGTTTTCCACAGAACAATTGGCTTATGATTGTATAAGTGAATTATTTGCTCTGCAGTTTGTATAGTTGCAAAGAATTTGCACAATAAATATGGTCCAAAATTATTCCAGAAACTGTGTTTAAAACATACGTATTTTCTTAGTCACATGTAAAACATTCATTGTTGTATTATGTGCGACAGTGATGCTTCTGTAACGACTTAGTGTTACTGTTAAATATCTATTGAAACGGCTGTCAATCATTTACGAAGATTCAGGTTCGAGTCCAAGAAACTCCCTAATACTCGTATTTGGTGTTATGCGTCTTACAACTTAATTATCACTTTTCATAGTAAAGAAAATTTTCAGGAGGCTACCTATATACCTGATAGTTTGCCATGATTTTACCAAAAGCTTACAAAATTTACTCATGTACGAGATCCATGTAATGGACTACAGCCTTCCCTTCGCCTTTTTAGATATGCACGTAAGGAAGGGTATACAAGATGTATTGAAAATTTTGCATTTTAAAGTGTATAGAGTTGACTCACCTATCTGATATCCATCCAAAACTCGCCACTCCCACTAATAAGCCAAACATCAAAATAGATTGCGTGAAACTAGCGAGCCAAGCATTTTGACAAATTAATTCAAATTCTTCTATAACAGTCCTTCCCACAACACTCGAATAATTGTATCTTAAACATGTGTCATAGCAAGTACCAGGTTTCACTTCAATATGATCATTACTGCTAAATTCAACACATTCGAAGTCTGTGACTGGTGTTAGGAACGCTATGGCCATCATGTTCCACAGCGCAATACATCTTGTAAATAGAACTGCTAATGAACAGACTGCTTGCCATAATCCAAACGCTCCAATCGTCTTTACTAAATAATCCTCTTCATCGGTCACTACTTCATTTTGTATTACTAAATTTATTTGTTTTTTCTCGATCGGATTGTCTTGTTTTAACTCAGTCTGATTATTAGTTTGTTCATTCCGTTCGGTCAGTGTCCCCTGAGATATTCTTCTGATTATTTCACATTTCATTTTTACTTCTTGCCTTAGTTTAGTCGTTTAACAATATTCGTGGCGCTCGTTCAACTTTAATCATCAGACTAAAGACATATATTATTCTGTCTTTACACAGATGTCTCAATGGCAACTTTGTTTTGTTTTTTATGTTGAAGCGACAGGCATACCTAACCACACGACTGTAGTATAGTGTATTTGTAAAGAATATTCAGACATGGTACATTCAGTGACTATAATGACGTTCTATTTGGAGACGTTTTTGTGTTTAACTCGACAACATTAGGGACCTACTTGTAACTAGAGATATGCATTTAAATTGACTTAATGTAGAATATAATTAAACGAAGAACCTGTTTGCTTAATGTTTATGTCGAATGTAATAGAATGTCACGCAGTTTATCATTAGCACATAAATTGGAAATTAAAATACGCAAGTATACACGCATAGAAGTTTTGATGGCAACATTCTTAAGGATTATTCAAAAAACTCAAAATTTATACTTTTGTTCTCAAAGGTGTGTGAAGTCTACCAATTCGCACTTGGCCAGCGTAGTGGGAAGTCTTAAACCCCTTTCACCCGAAAGGAAACCCGTGCCCAGCAGTGGGACAATAATGGGTTGATGAGAGAGAGAAAACCATAACCTAGTAAAACCAAATTTCATAGAAGCCGTTGACATACTTTGAACAGAAATATAATTGTTTTTAAACTTTCACTTGATCTTATTACCCCCCATTAGTTCCAACAATATCTAGAACGTACCCACTATAATATATTGCGGACTCGTGTCTAATTTATTGGTTATAACATGACAGTGTTTGCACAGTTAAAATGCTCGTAGCTACTACATTGTCTATTTAAACAAAAGACGGAAAAAGTGAAAGTGACAATTATTGGTTTTTAATCTACGGGGTTTGACTACGAAGGCCGCCTTATACCTATATAAACCTAATAACTTAAATTCGTAGATTTTAGGGATTTAATGGCATAACAAATACTAATTTACTCCTCAGTGGTAATCAATAATCTGTAGCTGACTTCAGATAGTTCAAAAAGGACTTAAATGATATCTCTCACTATCCATAAGCGGCAGTAGTCACTTAATACCTTCTGACTGCATGCTCGTTTGTTACCTTACCTTGCTAAGATTATAAAAACCACACCCTTTTAGTTCAAACTTGGTCAAAGACAGCAACGTAACCGTGGCTGACCTCAGGTAGAAATGTAATCTATCCGGGGTTGGTCACAGATGTCCACGGGCATCACTGGTCACTTACTATCAAATACTTCGTGCCTGTTCGCTACTTCATTATTTATATTTATATTAAAATAAAATTTAAAAAACATGATTCTAAATCTTAGTTCCGAAATTATTTTCTGGCTAGACCTTAATGATAAATTAAAATTTCTTCTTTCGGATATCTAGATTTAGTTTTTCATCAATTCGCTTTTTTGTTTAGCTATGAGTGTAAAATGCATTATTTAAATCTGTGCTTCAGTTTGAAGAGATATAAATTAAAAACATCTACTTATATAATAGAAGATTTCCGTAACTTTATTAGATATCTTCTCTTTAGAATCTTAAGTTTACTATGTTAAAGACTGTGACGTAGGTCACGTGTTGGATCCTAAAAAGTCTTGCTGTTTATCGTAAGTGAACATTTTTAATGATATACAATACTTGTACTTCATGAGGTATTAACATAACCTATGAACACTTGAATCTTCGTATAACCGTTCTCGGTTTAAATGCAAGTGTAATTTGTAATTTCATCTCATTTTGAGACAGCTGATCATTTTCAATAATTTAATTTAGCGCGTCTGATACGATCACGTTACGTCGTACGACGCAATATTTATGGAAAACTATTTAAAAAGCAGAGTGTTAAAATTAATTTGGGTTATATTGGTGCTAAAAACTGCGTGTTTTTGAAAACAAAATTTAATCAAATAATTAATAATAGTACCTATAAAGACCTGTTTTCAACGTTTATTATAATAAAAGCAGTACTTGAGAAGGTACTACTTTCAGTATAGATAGGTACATATGTTTAAAAAAGTACATATCTTTTAGCATTTCGTCATTTTCTATAATTTTAAATTTTGGCATTCACGCACATTATCAAATTCACCCTATTATATATAATAGAGAAATTAAACCAATATCCAAATAAAATATTTATTTCGATAATATTCTACTTAAGTTTTACTACTAATGTACCTTATTTAAAATATCAGTTTTGATAAGTCATTTTTACTTCCATCTTAATGCAACCAACATTTGTCATTGACTTCAAACATTACTCTTACTCTCTAATAACACACATGAATGGACTGCAAAGCTCTTTAAAAAACAGATAAACATGTAAAATAAATATCACAGCCTCAAGAACACGATGACCGTAACTATGATCATTGCGATGAAGTTGAAACAATATTACTTAATATTCAACAGTATCTTTTAAATTCTGTCCCTTCGTCTCAGGCAGAAAGAGACAGCAAAAGCTTGTCACAAACGCCATTACTCCAAAACACACTGACGGCAGCCATCTAGGCATCAGATTTGCTACAAATGGAGCAACCATTGCTCCAACTCTCGCCCCACCAGACGACATCCCATACCCCTTATTACGTAAAGGAGTCGGAAACAACTCTGACACATGGACATAGGCTACACCAAATACAATATTAGCGTTTGAACACCCTATAATACCTAACATGTTAGCAATCCAATGTCCATGAGGAATGAAGATTAGGGAGATCATTGATACACCAACCACGCATGATGCTCCAATTATAGATATCTTTCTTCCAAATTTTCTGTTCAGGAATATTTCAAGTGGGCACAGCGGCAACTGAAAGTTTATAAAAAGTTTAAATAAGCGTGAACCTAAATTTATCATAGAACAGGATAGTGTGATTATGCCAAATGCAGACTTTATTACAAAAATATGTCGAGCGCGAAATTTTCAAAAGAGATTATTCTATTTATATGCCTACTGAATATCATTTTATTTTGCCATCAACGCAAGTTAACAAGAAAATAATAAAATGAAAAATACGTTATAAAGAAGTCATTAACACTAATAATTTCCCATATCTATTAAAGATTAATATAATATTTACAAATAGGGCAAAAATTATAAATGATCCTTTATATTTGTCATAACTTTCATAATACTTACATACCTATACAAAGTGAGTACTATAAAAAAGTAACAACCGAAATACTAACCTGAATCATTCCGATTATAATAATTGTCAGGTACGGATTCATACCAATGATTGTTACATATTGATATATGCCATAGAAACACATACCAAGTCCAAACCACATAACACATACAGATAAAGTTAAAACAATCATTTTTTTGCTTTTGAAAAAATCTAAATATGATGTTTTAACAATACCCTCATTTTTTAAATTCATGTCCTCTATAACTTTAGTTATATCAGCTTTAATATTTGAGGTATCTAATTTATTTCTGAAATAAAAATAAAAAAATCATACAACAAACAATTTAGAATCGTTGGACCATTTAAAATCTAAACTATAAACAATTTGTATAACTTTGTACGTACATGAAATTAAAGTAACTCAAAGCTGGCAGAAATTTATTGAATTAATATTAATTTTAAATTGAATATTACTAACTAGCAGGAATTTTTTCATAACTCTAATCTATAAAAAGATTCTAACAAAAAGTAATAATTTTAAAATATAAAACAATACGTTTAAGTTTTATTTCCAAGTAAAAAATGAAAATTATATCAAAAGGTGACTACACTAGTATCTATTCATTTATACAATAGTTCCAATACACTCTGGTGAAAAACATTACAGGACAATATTAGTGACTGACCTTTTAGCTGCACTAGTAATAACCTTAATCGCTTCATCAACCTTTCCGTTTGACACCAGCCATCGCGGAGATTCGGGAACAAATGCCATCAGTACAAAGATAATACATGTAGCTACACCATAGCTCAGTGTATAGCTTTTCCAACCCAATGTTAAGTAGGCGAATCCAGCTAATGACGCTTCAGCTATACCATCTGGTAGTACACAAAATGCCCCAGCTATTTCTCTGTGCTGTTTTCCGGTTATTTCTAAAACTTGAACCAAACATACAAGCAAGGATCCGCCTGTGGCAACGCCTATCACAAATCTGATAATACAAAAGATGGTTACATTTGGCGAAAAAGCCAAAGATATCATGAATACAGAATTTATGAACATAGAGAGTAATGAAGCGACGCGTCGGCCGAACCTGAAAAGTAATAAATTAAAATATTAAAATTATTTCATAAAATTAACAACGAAATTGGTTTCTTATAAAGCTCATATAATTGGGTAAATAATTTACATGTGATCAAAGATATGTAAATGAATTTCATTGTAAGTAAAGGAATTAAATCGTGTAGTCGTATGTTTAAGTTTTATTTATCAGTCGATTATGTATTTTACCGTCACGATGTCATAAGATAAAGGTTTAAATCGTATTGATAGCTCACCTGTCTGATATCCATCCAAAAAGCGACACTCCCAGTAACACGCCCGTCATTAAAATAAATTGTGTAAAACTTGCGAGCCAAGCATCCTGACAAATCATATGGAATTCCTCTATAACATTGTTTCCTACAAGACTTGAATATTCATATCTTAAGCAATTGTCATAACAAGTATTATTCTTCGGTTCATCAGTAACATTGTTACTAAATTCAACGCAGTTAAAGTCTGTAAGAGGTGTCAGGAACACTATGGACATCATGTTCCACATTGAAACCGCTCTTCCTAGTATGACTGTCACAGAAATAAGTGCCTGCCATAATCCGAATCCACCAATAGTTTTCTCTAAGTAATCTTCTTCCTCTTTCACTGCTTGATTTTCTATCACTTTTATTTGCTTTTTATCATTCTGAACATTAGTTAGTTCATTTATTTCTTTTTCTATTGTACCCTGAGATATTCTTCTGATTACCTCACATTTCATTTTCACTTTTTGTCACACTTTATTAACCGTGACTGAGTTCGTGGAGCCTGTTCGATTTTCAACGCAAGACTAAGGACATATATTTGTATCTTTGAACAGGTGTTAAATTGGCCATCATATATTGCTTTATTTTCATGTGACACTTTACTATACTACCGCTAGTCTGAGATCCGGTTACACCGTACCCGACGTGTTAAATGTTTTCAATATAATGTATTATTATAATAATTATGTACATATTTGTTTTTAAGAAAAAAATCATAGAGTAGATTATGCGGGATATTCCTATTAAAATATAAGGTTAAGTTCAAATTTATTTGCAAATAATTGTATAAAATAGCTACATATTATATTTTTGTGGATAAAGATTAATTAGTAAGGTACAATAAAAGCTGATCTTTATGAAAATGTGTTTGTGTGCCTTTTATTTATGGGTTTAGAATGCGTTGTTTATTAAAATAATTAATTGAGAGGAGTAAGAAATTAAAACAATGAATCCTAACGTAAGATTTATTCAATGCATACAAGTAGCAAAAAAGTTCAATATTAATGCTGGACCTTTATTGAACTACTTACGAACTGTAAGCTGCTGTATCACTAGCCGAAGTTTAATTTTTAAGTAGTTCATAATAATATTGCAAAATCTATTTCTAATTCTACTTTAAAGGGATAGTGTTTTCAATCGCTATAGTTTGAAGCGCAGACTTAAGTTCATCGTCATGGGGTAATTTGTGAATAACTTCATTCAGAGAGCTTGGACTCCAATATTATTTGGGATATTTTTTATTAACATCAAATGCACTTGTTCATTATAAAAATAAAAATCTTTCTCAAGTGATCATTGAGATGAAGTTGGGACTTATCTATTCTTCGACAGAGTCTTTTAAATTCTGCCCCTTTGTCTCGGGCAGAAACAAGCAACAAAAGCTTGTAGCGAAAGCCATTATTCCAAAACTTACTGAAGGCAACCATCTTGGCAACAGATTAGCTACAAATGAAGCAACCATTGCGCCAACACTCGCTCCACTGGATGATATTCCATAAGCCTTATTACGTAAAGGCGTAGGGAATAGCTCTGCCATTTGGACGTAGGCTATGCCTATAATAATGGTTGCGTTACAAAATCCTATTATACCTAATAAGTTACCGACCCAGTGTCCTTCAGGAATAAAGACTAATGCGATCATCGTTACTCCAACCACGCACGACGCTCCAATTATAGATAACTTTCTTTCAAGTTTCTTGTTCAATATGATCTCAAGTGGACATAGCGGCAACTGAAAGTTCACAAAACAATCTATATGTCTATTCGTATAAAAACTTAGCGCAATCTTAGAGTACCAGGTAATGTAATAGACTGCTTATGTCACAGCGATATAGTGCATGAATTAGCAATAAAATATACTTACATCATTCAGGCATTTCAGGCTAATGGCATTTTGGCAAAAAATATGTCAAGCGTGAAATGTTCAGACTATATAATTATCTTTTAATTGTTATCACATTTTATGTGATTAATGCGCTTTTTTATATTGGACCAGTAAAAAAACTACTAACTAAACCAGAAATAAAATAAAAAAATAATAACTTTGCTATGAAAATAAATGTCATAAATATTTCCAAAAATCTATCAAAAATCATTGTTATATTGGATATTTTTAGTTCAAAACATACGAACCTGAATCAGTCCCAATACAATTATTGTCAAGTACGGATTTATGCCAATGATTGTGACGTATTGGTATATGCCGTAGAAACACATGCCGAGACCGAACCACATAATACATACTGTCAAAGTCAAAACAAATATTTTTTTGCTTTTGAAAAAGTCTAAGTATGTCGTTTTAACAATGCCCTGCTTTTCTAAGTTCATATCTTCTATAACTTTGGTTATATCAGCTCTAATATTTGTGGTATTCAAATTATTTCTGAAAGAAAAAAAAGTTCTTATAAACTGTAAATAACTATAGCAACGACTCTTTCCCACATAAAAAAAACAGATTTTCAGTAATGTCAAATGTTACAAGCTTTGAAAATATACTTCATAAGAGTTTCTATTCATAATTTCAAAAAAGATAATCTAACTTTACCCATTGATGTTAAGTTTTGTAGCAATACAATAAGAAAATATAATATAATGATGATTGACCTTTTAGCTGCACTAGTAATAACCTTCACCGCCTCATCAACCTTTCCGTTCGACACCAGCCATCGTGGAGATTCGGGGACAAATACCATCAATATAAATATTATACACGTAGCCACACCATAGCTCATTGTATAACTTCTCCAATCCCATGTGAAATAGGCAAATCCAGCCAATGATGCTTCAGCTATACAATCTGGTAGTACACAAAGCGCTCCAGCAATTTCTCTGTACTGTTTTCCAGTTATTTCCAAAACATGAACTATGCATATGAGCAGGGATCCACCTGTAGCAACGCCTATGACAAATCTGATGATGCAAAAAATGGTGACGTTTGGAGAGAAAGATATGGATATTATGAACACAGCATTCATTAATGTAGACAGTAATAAGGCTACGCGCCGTCCAAACCTGAAAAAAAAAACATAAATGTAACATAAAATACAGTTGAATTGAGAATCTTCTCTTTTTTGCATCGGTTAATAAAAACAATAATGACAGCATTTTTTTTGTTCTATATCGGTTTTCCTATGTGGTGCAGTTGTATTATATATTTTTTCCTAGTCATAATGTAAACTTCTAATTTTATCTGAGCGACCACGGGAACCCTTTTATTTATAAGTCAAAATAACATTGATAGCTCACCGATCTGATATCCATCCAAAAAGAGACACTCCCAGTAATACGCCCAACATTAAAATAAACTGTACAAAACTCGCGAGCCAAGCATCCTGACAAATCATCTTGAATTCCTCTATAACATTATTTTCCACAACACTAGAATATTCGTATCTCACACAATTGTCATAACAAGTAGAATTGTTTGGTATGTACGTATGGTACTGTGTAACATTATTACTAAATTCAACGCAATTAAATTTCGTAAGAGGTGTCAGAAATACTATTGACATCATGTTCCACATCGCAATCGCTCTTCCTAGGACCACTGTCACAGATACAAGTGCTTGCCACAATCCGAATGCCCCAATCGTTTTCACTAAGTAATCTTCTTCTGTCACTACTTGATTTTCTTTCACTTGTTTCTTGTTATTATGAATATTATTTAATTCCTTTATCTCATTCTCAATTGTCCCTTGAGATATTCTTCTGATTACCTCACATTTCATTTTTATTTGTTGACAAACTTTACTTGCCGTGTCTGAATTCGTGGATCCTATTGGATTTTCAAAGTACGACTAATGACAAAAACTTGTATCTCTGAAGAGGTGTTAAATTGGCCATTACCATTCAAGTGATACTTAACAACACTAATATTAGGCTAAGATCCAGCTGCACAATAAATTTTTGTTTATAATAAAAATGCATTTTTATATATCAAAATACATATCATCCATCAAATATAGCTAAATCTAAAGAAAATAGTTTATATATGATTAATTGAAGTGAAAGCAAAAAATACTTTTATTAGAGATTAAATTGATAAGCTACAGAATGACCCGAGCTATGGTCATCAGTAATAGGCAAAATCAACTTAATAATCAATAGGTTATTTTGAGTAAAAGTTTTTAAAATTACATTATTTATACGCCGATTGAAGAAGTCTTTGCATGCCTTCTGCTATAAATAAATAAAAAACTTAGTTTTATTTTTATAAGAGTTACTTGCAGCCATATTTTATTGGACAACGTGCTTAAATTATTTATTATATTATTTTATCAAAATCATTAATAAATATGTACAAAAGTGCATTCTGATTAAAAATCAGATGAATGTGAAAATCACGCGGTCAGATCTCGTACTATCAGTCATAGTAAAGTGTGTTCGAAAGGAAAAAAATGTCACGTACATTCGTACAAATAATGACATCCTATTTGTAAACGGAGCGTATTTGCATTAAACTCAATGTTAAGCACATACTTTAGTTAGTGATATAAAAGGAATTGTTGTACATAGTGTTATATAATAAGCGAAAATTAGTTCCTTCATAGAATTACTTTGAATGATTAACCTCAATTTTAATTTAATTATACGTAGAGATATATACCATAGATCAAAACAATATTTTGACAACCCGCGTGGCGGAACGATTACGATACCGGTCAGATGCGCAAAGGGTCTCGGGTTCGATGCCCGGCCAGACAGACATCTAAATGATGAATTTAGATTACTGTTCTGGGTCTGGGTGCTTGTGTGTTCTGTGTGTTTGTGTCCATGGCACCCACGACACAGATGAAAATCCTACTGTGGTTGTATGAGTGTAGAAAGCGTATTAAGTGCTAAGCGAATTAATATTATGTTTTTGTGGAAAAACATGTACGCGTACAAAATAGTCTGTAGACTCTTTTATGCAAATAGTTTTATGAATTTCAACTCAACGTTAGCACCTGAATTAACAATGTGTTTTGCTACCGCGGATATCGTATTCGACTTCGATACCATCGCGCTACTTATGTCTGCCTTATCACACCAGTCTAGAATAGAGTTGCGGTTAGTAGTATTGTTTTAGCTTGTATTTCGTTTTCCTCTTATTTGCAGGTAATTACAGGTAACCAATTACCACTTACTTTATGGAGTGCAAGATCATTGTAAACTTTAATTTCCAAAAGATATCATAAATCACCAGTTCATCGATGATACCTACGAATTAAATTTAAACACACGCAGAATCCGGGCGTTGCTTATGTAAATGAATTATTTTACTTTAATCTTATAATACTATCGTACCTAATCCATTGTTAAACAAAAGTGAATTAAACTCGATTAGATTTAATACGTAATTGTCGATTGTCTTATAAATATACTGTCATTATAATTCAAAGTAAAAATAGTAGGTTTTTTACTTTGAGATTTACAAAGCGTAAAGAGATTTTTATCTTCATAAAATCGATATAAGCCTAGGTCTTGTATAAAAATGGCCCATTCCGCCTGCGGTGTGCACGACAATGAAATAACCCGCCTGCTACGGACTGTGCAATTTGCACCACTTTAGTAAGCAAGCAGTGAGCAACACATAACTTGAAAATAAATCCTAATATAATTTTATATTACTTTCATAAGATCAGCAAATTAGTTGGACAATGGTAATAGATTTTTTTGTTCGGAAGTAGCAAACGAGCATACAGTCTTCGATCACTATTCTTATTAGTGAATGAAGCATGCCGTCCACCTGAT
>DWPV01003822.1:0-14567 GCA_018251915.1 Urbanus proteus proteus
ATACGGTGTATTACGGTCGCCGGCCATTACGCGAGAGTGGAGGGCTTCCTTTAATTATAATAAGTAACTTTGCACACATAAAGGTGGAGGTCTATGAAATTTCATTCAAGCGTTGAGATGGTGTCATGAACAAATATGGTTTTAATAAAGATTAAATAATACAATGTTATGTAAGGATGGATGTTTTTGTAAAGAGTATCGTACAGATTTTTGGTATAGAGTCAAATTATAGATTGGAATGATATATAGGCTATTTTTTGTTAATGGTATAAAATTTCAATTACATATATTTATGTATGGTACGTTATATTTTTTGAAACTTCAGTAAAACCGCGGGTACCGCTAGTCAAAATGGAAGCATTAGTAAAATGGTTTAGTCTAAAATTGATTTTAATTTTCTAAGAATTATTGAGTAGAATTATTCTTAAGTAGAATTCTTAAGTAGAATTATTAAGTAGAATTATTCTACTTAATAGTAATAAACTCAATAAAAGAAATACATTTTTACTACTAAAAGAAATACATTTTTACTACCATCTCCTCTCTATTAAACGTCTGTGAAATATTACACAGATGTGTACGTAACACTTACGAATAATATTACAAAGGACGTATACGGTGTATTACGGTCGCCGGCCATTACGCGAGAGTGGAGGGCTTCCTTTAATTATAATAAGTAACTTTGCACACGGGAGAGGGTCTGCGGAATTTCATTGATACGTTCAGAATGGTGTCGTGAACGAATATCGATTTAACACAGATAAAGTAATGAAATTGTCATTTATTAGAATTAATCCGTTTCACTTCAGTCATATTGATCGTACTTACGTTTTTTTCAGAACTGCGTTTTTTATAATTTTATTGAAACACCTTTTGTAAATACCTACTTAAAAAAACGTAGGTAAGATCAATACGACAAAATACCTCTTTTGGCCTTTTTATTTCTCTGAAATGGCAACGAATCTGTGATCGATTTCAGGTAGAACCATTGTCTGTATGAAGTTGGTTAGGTACAGTCAACAAAAAAAAGGTACAGATGTAATATTTTAACAATGTGCATGGGCTATGACCACTCACCATCAAATGAACTGCTAATGCGTTTTTACTTCAACCTTTAAAAACAATCTGCCTAGCCGGGAATTGAAGGGAATACTGTATTTAATACACACATTTGTAGCACAAAACAAGTCGTATGCTACATAGTCTTTTTGTACGTATATGTCAATGACACCCATGACACAGGAATTCTTTGAGACTAAGACACGAGTGAAAAAAACATTATTTTTTATTCAGAGTCAGTAACATCGTTTTCGTCACTGTCTCAGCGGAAAAAGTGAAGACATGTTATTTGAACGCTGGCTGAAGGCTGTGCAAATAAATACAAAGTCAAGTATTATGAGTTGCCTTTGATATCCCACAACTGGGCGTGGGGATCCGTGTCTTGGAAAATTGTCAGAAGACGGTACAAATTAGTCTGGCCACTACATAAATAGTAAATACGATAATTTTAGAATGTCTACCAACCTTTTACAAAGTAATTATCACTTGCTTTAACAGTGAAGGAAATTTTCGTGAGAAAACCTGTTGACTTGAGAGTTCTGTAAAAAAGAAAGTACTTAAGGGAGTGCGAAATCTACCAATTAGCGCTTGGCCAGGGAAGTGGACTAAGCTAAAATCCCTCTCTCTATACGAATAGACCCGTGCCCAGCAGTGGGACAATAATGAGTTGACGACGGTTAATAATAATTACCTATTCACGGTAATAAAGTCTATTTTAAAAAATCAGTTACCTACAAAAGCTATGCGCATTTACCTAAATTACTTATCTATATAAAATCTATTACCTTAAAGCTTAAGCTTTGGTACAGGTAAACCCGATAACAACAAACACGGTTATTTTATAGCCACCAATGGTGGTGAGTAAACAACACAATTTATTATTTGAAAGCTTTTCAAACAAATTACATTTTCACGCTGGAAGGTAAATTGTAGGGTCGATGTGTTTGTATATTTTTTGTTATTTGTACACAGAATATAATACAATTAAACAGTAACAAGCACGTTTGACATTTGCTCTTTGAATCCTGTGGTTCGGGGTTCAATTCCCGGTCAGCAACACCTTTGATGTCTGTTGTAAGGTGCATAATAAAATTATCACATAATTTAACGGTAAAGAACAAATTCTTCAAGAAAACTTTTTAGGTATGTCAGTGATCTTGTGGTCAACTTACATTTCGCCAGCATGGTAGACTATGGCCAAATTCATTCTTATTCTGAGAGAAGGCCCGTGCTAAGAAATGGGACAATTATTCTCCCATATCTTGGCATAGAAAAGGTTCATAGAAAAGTTTAATGTTTATCAACACATTTATTTTAGTTATGGAAGTAGTAAACGAGCATGTACTCATAGTCCACCTGATGGTAAGTGACTTCTGCCTCCCATGGACATGAGTTATCAACTCCAGATACGATCACAGTGCGTTGTTACCTCCTGAGGACTAAGTTGGGACGCCTCGAATAAGTAAGTCTCCCTTGCTACACAGTAGCCCTGAACACTGCTGTTATAAGGCAGAAACAGTGGCGGTAATGCTGCCGGAGTCTAACCACAAGGGTTCTATCACCTTTAAAGATTGAAAAAAAGACATTTGTCCTAAATCTCATCAAAATTCCTGTACTAAACAGCAGTATAATCTTGTATGTATTTACACGTAAGCATTAATTACATCCCTGTAATTATACCCCACCATTTCATTTTACTGTTATGTGTTAAGCCTGAGTCTGGAATTTACTGGTTTGTCTGAACTAGTTCCAACAAATGACTCTTCTTACTTCCCTTATACGAGTATACTCTTTGGTGAATTAAGTAGTAGTCAAAATTTCTGAAATGCAAATGCAGTAATTAAAATAGTTGAACTTTTATTTCTAATTAACAACGTACGTAAGCGAATTTTATTGAGATAATTGTTAGTTTTTCATTTTCTTATCGAAATCCGGCATGAAAATATGATAAACGCAATTCAGTCAGATTTTCTACAGAAGATTGTTTAATTCGTTTTAAATGTGATGATTTAAAACGATTTCTACACTACATTCGTAGCTTTCTACACTCATAGCCCCACAGTAGAATTTCTCTTGTGTCGTCGGTGCCATGGACACACACATACACAAATACATAAACACCCAGACCCAGAACAGAAATCTAAATTCGTCATTTAGATGTCTGTCTGACCGGGAATCGATCCCGGGACCCATTGCGCGTCAGACCGGTATGGTAACCGTTTCGCCACGCGGCTCGTCCAAGTCTTACCCAAGTTGAATAAAAACTGACTTATAATTTTATTATCTTTTAAATATAACAAAATAATAAGTTAGTATAACCATACTATACTAATTTATAACTATGAAGCTGAGTAAAGCAAAGTCTGGTATATTTCCATGTATTTTATGGTTCTTAAAACACACGTGAAGGACGTATTAAAATTAAAACTGAGAATGTAAAGCAATATAAATTATATGTGGCATCAGGGAGTTATTAAATAAAGTGTACTTCTAAACGAAGCCTTGGGAAATAGCTCAGATGATGCTGAATATAACAGTCAATCCTCTAAGGTACTAACTGCATGGAACATCGATTTCTTTTGTGACATGCTTAGCTATGACTGCATCACAGAATAGTGTATCTAAAGAGGCGTCATCGTATCTTTACTACGACAATTATTTTGAGCAATCTATTTTTTTATATAGTTTAAGTTGCCAACAAGCATTCTGTCATTTGCAGTGCTACTTACTAGAGCAATTCCGACCGATTCTAATCCCAATGATAAGAATTGGGTCGACATGATCCAACCTATCAAATGTGACGTCATTTCCCACTTTGGATATAAATTTTAAATTACTTTGGATTGGCCATTAACGGTGTCGTTTCCTTTATAGTGACCGGTATGATCAAATGTCGTAGTAAACGTTTAAATAACAAATTTAAGAGACACAATTTAGTGTTCTTTTAGTTCGCTCAATAATCACCCAGTATTGAACACAATCGGCGCTAGTGTCGACCCAATTCCAATCCGAAATTCCAATTCCAATTGGTTTCGTGAGTAGCACTACGTAAACTCCATTTTTTTCTTCCCATAGAAATTATTTCGTAGTCAACCCATTCTGTCGTCGAATTGGTAAAGCGTTCTATTTAAAGTTAGTCACTCAAGCATTGCTAAAAGTAGTATAAGTTACATTTGAGGACTAAGATGGTCGCCTTATGTTTAAGTGAGCCGACAACCACCCCCTGTCATCGAAACGCAAGAACTGTTTCACGCTAAAATAGGTGTGACTATGGTACCTTCTAGGTCGAACCACGCTTGTCCTACCCGGCAAAATAAATGTTGGCTTTGGGATCCATGTAACTACAAAATACGAAGATATTATGGTATCTCTGTCGATCATTGCTCTACAGTATGAGTGCATTGAAATGGAAAGTTGGCAAGAATGGAAATTATTCAACAGTCCTTTGCTGAAGCATTTCGAGAAGTCGTATAAAATCTCGCTTATTTATCTACAAGGTAACGTATATTTTCAAATATTGTTAAGTTATATGATGCTTTAATTTGATTAGACATAAATTATGCATGGTGGTCGAATATTTAATAGTTTTAGACAACGGTTTCCAGGGAACAATATGTGTTGTGTGGTATCAGCCTTGTATTAAAAAACCCATCTACACTCGTAGTGTCGTGGGTACCATACACAAACATGCAGAACTAGAATAGAATTCTCAATTATTCATTCAGATATCTGTCACTTCGCTTGTCTACTTCGCCACATGGGTCGTGGAATAGGAATGATACTATTCAACGAAGGTACTTACTTCTTATCGCGGATGTCATAGGAGGCAACAGGATCTAAACATTTTTATAGGGATGGACCTTTGCTATTGGAGGTTATTACTTTGTCCAGCGGTGGACTTCGAAAGGCTGTTGACTGGACATAATTTCGGTACATATTTGTACTTACATATAATTATGTTGGTTTGTTTTTATGTGTTTTTGTTTTTATGCGTGAGCATAGATTTATTCGTATCAACATGTACTTAAGGGGCTAGGTGGATTTTATAAGTATAATACGTATTAATGAGACCTAAATATTATTATAGATTAACCGCTACTGATATAATTTAATTATTATAAATATGTAGTTGCGTACTACTAAATAACACTAAATAACAGTGTACATAGTTTCTGTGAATTAACTCTAAGCTTATTAACACATAGTTCACACTAACTTGGGGACCGTAATCAAAATTGTCTTTAATAATGTACAAGGGCCAATCAGGAAGTTAAGGGAGGCGTCAAATTATCTATAAGTAGGGTTGACACGTAAACTTAAGAAATATAGTATTCCTTTCAATCTAATCAGTAGCACTGTGATCGCCGTGTCAGTAATTCTATATACATAGTTTGATATCTTTCTGATGAACTTTTTTATTTTCTTTATTATGTACCTATTAGCTTTTAACCTCAGCTTCGCAGCTTTACATTACATATCAACCTTCCTCTTGATTCACTCCATCTATTAAAACAACCGCATCAAAATCCGTTGCGTAGTTTTAAAGATCTAAGCATACTTAAGGACAGACAGCGGAAAACAACTTTGTTTTATACTATGTTGTGATAGTGGAGTAGCAAAAGAGCAGTCCACTTCATGGTGTGTGGTCAATGCCGCTCGTGGACATCTTTAAGAACCCAATATAGAACGAGGACTCTACCTGAATCCAATCACAGATGTGTCATTGAAAACAAAGATGGTCACCTCATATATTATGTATGTCAGTGTATCAATAATGATTGACCGCTGACGGCATTACTTATAAATAATCGACATTGAATTAGTGGGAAAAATATTAACCTATCAAAATAATATCCGAATTGAGTTTATAATTAAACCAGTTTAGGTACATTTTGTAGAAGTACAAGAAACTAGTAACATTAATAAAACTATGTTTTTGAAATGAAACGTCTTGGTAATTGTATAATGATGGTAATACGTCGGTTAAACTTGACCAACGTCTTAGACAATGGTTTAAAGTTTTCTTCTTGTCCAGGCCTAATGCCCAGCGGTGGGATAGCCATCACAGTGATATCTAAATTCCATAGTCTCCTTATAATTTTAATGGCAAGATACTTTCCGGTATACGACGCATTCTAACTTAGCTTCAATCAAAGACAACTCTAGTGTTTAACTAATACATGATCTTGTTGATACGATTTGCTATCAGAGTCACCTCTAATTAAGGTTCGACGACCCGCATGGCGAAGCGGTTTCCATATCGGTCTGACGCGCAGTGGGTCCCAGGTTCGATTCCCAGCCAGACAGATATCTGAATGTTGAGTTTAGATTTCTGTTCTGGGTCTGGGTGTTATGTTGTATTCGTCTATGTGTGCATAGTACCCAGAAAATCCTAGTGTGCGGTTATGAGTGCAAAACGAGTCTATTTAGAGTTCGACTAACAATCTTATTAAAAAACTTTATCTTGTTGAAAAAACTACCCAATTTACCGAACCGGTAAAGTCACACATGTAAACGCTAACTGTTTTCTCCGCATGCTTATTAACTTAATTTAAAACGTATGCATAATGATAGCCATTAACAATATAACGCATAATTACAACGTTGCGTTATGGTTGCGTCAACGTAACGATTGCACGAGCGTGGGGCCACTTGCTTGTAGTTATGGGAGCGGGGAAACTTTTACCTCTTATTTGTCATATTTTTATGATCTAAGTCATATTTTTGTTTGTTGATCTACCTAGATTAACAAACAAGGATATGAGAATTCTAGCCATTTTTGAGTTAACTGAATTATAGTCACGATATAAAAGTTAGTTCCTAAAAATAAAGAGTAAAAAAATTATACAGGTGTATAACTAAATTAAGAAATATGTATATCAAAAAAGAGCAACCGTGATCCTTTCTAACTAATAAATAAGAAATATTTAAAAATAATCCTAAAAGGTCGTCTACCTTCATGCGAAAGTGATATTCAAAATCGTTCAACCGAAATATAAATAGATACTTTTTTATCACAATACTGAAAATTCAACAATATGATACGTTTTTATAAACGTGACTTAAAATTTCAAAAGCATCCCTAGTTATCTTAATTAAAATCAAGTAAAAGCCATTTGTGACTACAACCATCCTCTCAATAGGTCAGTAAACAAAACACGTATCCACTCTTAATGGACGTCACAATACAATAATAAAATGGAGGATGACCTTACAAATCAACTTTGAATATAAGAGGCTTATTTTCATAAACAAATACGAATACACATTCATACAACCACACAAGCACACCTACACGTAAAACGATGAGTAATTTGCCAAACAATAGTTTCTGCACGCATTCTCTTACATTTGGAAATGAGAATATTAAAAAGTATGACTTAACATTGCCATTTAAAACTACCACGTACCAGTAACATTAAGAAATCCACACGATAATTTAATCACAGCACCTTGCTCATGTAGCAATTACGAACAACGAATATATTGCAATGATAATGCAATCAAAAATATGTTTATATAAAATCGATAAACATTGGCAAACACTTCACTATTGGACTTAAAACCAAAACGCATTAGCCATTCGCAACTTAAAAAAAAAAGATTTAAAAATAAACACAATGACACAAACTGTCAAAATTGGAGGCAACGCGTTCGCGCGCGAGTCGTCAATACGCGGCAAAGGAACGCGGCATACTACCGAATTGGCCCGTCTCTCTGGCAGACCGGCCCTAGCACGACCAACCTACATAATTATTAAGCGCTGTTTTCATTAACTGAGCAAGTTGAAAGGCGAAATCAAGTAACAACTTGAAACAGTGAATAAGTTAATTAATTATTGTACTGATTTATTTGGTTTGAAGATTTGATGAAGGTTTAAATCAATTAAAGCACTTAAACAACTTGCCAAAATTGGATCTTGTACTTACTTTTCCCAAATTACTGTAATATTTCTTTACGAAGAACATACTTTTATATTTATAAATCGAACAACATCAACCAAATAGAAAAATACGAGTATTGGTAGTAATATTCAAGTAGGTACACGATATATCATGAAAGAAATCTATTGTAGAAAGAATAGATTTTTTTATATATGATAGAAGTAGCAAACTAGCATAAGCAGAACACAGCAGTGTTTAACACTGCTGTTATAAGGCAGAAATAGGTATGGCGGTGGTGCCGCCGGGGTCGAACTATATAGAGTTCTACCACCTTTAAAACAGTTTACCTATATACTTCTTATGGTAATATAATTATGGTTACATATAAAATTATAATTTTTAGATGTAAAGAAAGAGTATTTTTATTCTGTTGATAACTTTTCTACTAAACTTTAATCTTGTTTTCAATAACTATTCAATTTAAACTCTATTATTGAACCGAAAAGTTTCTTCTGCGGTATTTATTAACATAGATAATATGTAGTAATTAATCATAGTAAATTATTTATGAACTGCTTTCACTAATCCTAATTAATACTCCCATAAATCATTCCAAATGTTTTGTTATCCTGTGAAGATCTAAAACCTTGAGTAGAGCCACAGACAGTGTGTAAGGTTCCTAAGACCGTTTTCACCGGCCCAATAAACGATGTAGATACGTTTTGGAAACCTCATTTGTATCAGCTGCACTGCAAACCAACGACTATCAGTTTGAATGTCAGTTGCACTACAGTTGCCTAGGTGAGGCATGGACTGGTCTAGATTTCATTTCAAATTCAATTTATAAACCTACTTTAATACTGGTGGATTTATCTGTAACCTTTTACTTTGTAGAGAAAATTGAATGGATTGCAACGTTGAATTGTTAATAGATTCTACTGCCAACATCCTACTCAAGCGTGGGTTTCACCATGCAGTCTGACTGTCTGTTTAAATATTATCGTACGTATACCTAACTCATATGTGCTTGGACGTTTTTGGAATAAATTTAATATATTATTGTTATCTCTTCCATTTTTATCAAGAGCCATTTTTATAAAATATATTTTTTTTTGCCAAAGAAATTTGGTAGATGTAACATAATGACATTAAATTTAATATTATAAAGGTGGTACTCCTAATACGACTCTATGCTTTACTAAAATGGCGAAACAAGACACAGTACTCCACTTCTGATGAATTTAATCTTTATTGTCGCTGTCTGCGTTTTTGTCGGACATTAGAAGAGACTATGTCCATAGCCGTTGTTGCACTAAAGTAGAACATGTCCATAAGTTCCAAACAACGAAATACAGTTAACATGAACTCTATACCATGCGTCAAGTTTAGGAGATTAGAGAGCGCACTGCAGAGCAAATACGTCGCGAAGTGGGACGCGGAAGTTTGTCGCACCGTGAACAGGAGGTCTTAAACCTGTTAGTGTGGTTGAAACATGATAATATGCTCATGGACAAGGACTTTTTTTAGTTTTATACAATTTTATGGAATTGTTGCTACGGTGAAATAGGTGTAGTGCATTAACCGCCACTAATAATACTGGTCAAGCAAAAGCGCACATACAAATATTTTGGCGTAAGATTTATCGTCGAATTCTTTTATTACCTACTAGTTATTATTATTTAAGATTATTTTAAATTTAAGATGCGCAAATCTAGTTAATAATTATTTTATTTATATTAATTTCCACAACACAATTTGGTTGTAAAACCTCACTAGAAACATTGTGGTAGATATCACAGATCTTTAACGTCAAAGCCTTGTTAGTTTAAAAGTACATTGAATTGATCGCAATATGAATAGGAAGCCTTAAGTCTCTTTGAACTTTATGATTTGAAGTTTCCTACAGACAGCACCGCTGCAATTTGCCTTATGGCACCAATGCATCTCATCATAATGATTTTAAGTGAACCCGCAAGTCATCTGATTAAGTATTATTTATTTTAGTAATCTTGTAATCGATGTCAAGACATTTTCAGACGTTCCAACTTATTCGTCATACTTAAAAGAGATGGAGAAAAATCAGCGACCACATAAATAAATAGACGATATAACCATTATTTCTAATAAACAAAACAATATCAAAGTTATTCCAAATATTCGTTATCAGATGTTGTTCCAGTTTTGACACGAGGAACAATAGGCCATAAAGCTACGCTAATGCGCTTACGACGTAATTATTAGACGACGTATATTTTGAATACTAGAAGTATTTAGGTATAGTATTTAGGTATACTAGAAGACTTAAAGGTGGTAGAACTCTATGTAGTTCGACTCCGGCGGCACCACCGCCACACCTATTTCTGCCTTATAACAGCAGTGTTAAGCACTGCTGTGTTCTGGCTTGAAGGGTGTGGTCAGGGAGACAGACTTATCCGAGGCGTTCCATCTCAGTCCTCAGGGATAGCAACGCATCTGTGGTCAACTCCAGGTATGACCGTGATCATATCTGGGGTTGATTACAAATGTCCATGGGCGGTGGCCACTTACCATCAGGCGAACCGCAAGCTCGTTTGCTACTCAAGTGTTATAAAAAAAAAAGAAAAAAAAAAGTATGTACATACTAGTATAGTACCTGTATTATAATATGTATAATCACGTCTATTTAATTAATATGTGCAAGTTTGTTTACAGGTAACAATGCCTTCATCGCTGTGAATTCGTATTTTTATAATATTAATAATTTTATTTACTTTTATAATAATAATTAATTTACTATCCAAAATAAAGCGTTTTTTTATAATAATTAATTGACTATCCAACACAAAGTCCAGTTAAAGCTAGACAGGTTGAACTTAAGCCTTTAAATACATACAGGCGAAAATAAATACTTACTCCCTTTTCCTAAAATGCCAGAAACAAAAAAATTAAATCCAGACGCGTGGCAACCCTAAAGATGCACTGAAGCAAGTCCATTGAATAAAACTCGAACTTCCTTTGATCAATGCCTTGTTTGCTATTCAAGCTAATACAAATAATAGCAAAACTCGACTTCAGTTTTTGAAGCCCCGCAAGCTAAATAGAACTATTGTGTTGTTTTTAAGCAGTTTTTGTGTAAGCTAATATATACTTAAAATAAAAGTACATAAAAATAATAATAGTAAGAATTAATGCACTTAATTTCTTGTTCTCACCGAACTCTTGCTTTTAAAGACGCTTATGTGTTTTTTTAATATTTATAATACATTGTAAAATATCTCAATCAAACTAGAGTTTCAGTGAATCTAATTACCTTAAACAAAACTGCATAGTCAAAAATGCAGACTAACATTCGGCCTTAACGTGATGGGGCAATTGCCAACCCTACGTAGAGCCGATGCAAAATATACAATCTGCGCTAACGACGACGCTTACATAATATGAATAAATTCCATTTTTATTATCTCGTGGACTTAAAGAAATACTTGTTTGCTTTGAATAGGCGATATTATTCGTATTGTTTTGAAAAGCCTCAGACTCTGAGAACTACGAAGACAAAGTTTCGTGGAACATCGAGTTTTCAATCGTGTGGGACTTAGAACGTTATTGATTTAGTGAATGTTGCAAATCTGATTTTTAAAGATATCGAGTGACATTTGTCCTCCTTAACGACACGTAATGTCATTACAAACACGTAATTTAATTACAATTAGTACAACGTATAACCACGTGTGATACGTTGTAAGATAATTTTGCAAGATATTATACTTTGCAAGATAAGTGCTCAATACGTACTTGCCATCGCGTATGATCTACATTGTATGGTCCTATACGTTTTTCGTGTATCCTATGCAGACTGATAAAGTATGAAATTCTCCAATTTTACTGGCTAACTCTATCTTTTTTATTCTAATGTAAAAATTAAATGATCTGTAAAATAAGCCCTTAGAATATTGCTATTATTCATATTAATCCTGGTATCTTCCCAATTAATCAGTATAATACAACTTGTGTTGCTTGTCTGTTTGTTTACTAACATCTAATATTTCTCGATGTTAAAACTTATTAAAATTATTTAAGATTTTTAAGATAAACGAGCTCTTAAAGTGAATCCTAGACTTTTATTATCATTATAATTATAATCAAGACAATATATAATACATATGCATAAAAATAATTCTCTCGTAGTTTTATAATAAAAACAGCACAAAGCATAAAACTCAACACCTTTCTCATCGGTTAAAAGTAAATTGGTCTTGTAAAACCGCGTTACAAAGCAAATACACGCTACGTTTTAGCTGAAAAACTTTTCCCTTGCATTTGCCCGCTGTATTTATGTAACGAGGAAACATCTCGCAGTTCACAAAGAATTTAATTAATACGGCCATTTGGGATCTGCTGTAGCGAATTAGCCAACATTGTTCTAGGATCGCAGCTTTTGTTCTTGGGAACATTTCAGCCTAGCGCTCTGAATATAGATTAACGACTGCGCGTACGAAATTATTTATGCTTTTTGACATGCCGTAAAACATGGCAACGTTGAAAATGTAGTATTCAAAAAATGTTATGCATATATATATTTAAAAAAACATGCAGTATAATCTATAAAAGAGAGTGATGCTAAGGAAATATTATTAAATAAAATAATCCGTATATTAAGATACGAATTATCCAACATTGTTCTAGTATCGCAGCTTTTATTCTTGCGCGCTAGGCCTAGCGCTAGGCCGAAATGTATTCGACCTAGCGCTCTGAATTAACTTCTAAATTAACGACTGCGAATATGCGAATATGTTAATATAATTTATGCTTTGCTATATGCATCCGTAGGCCATAGGAATTTTCGTTCAAAATTCAAA
Source organism: Urbanus proteus proteus (assembly GCA_018251915.1). NCBI lineage: Eukaryota > Metazoa > Arthropoda > Insecta > Lepidoptera > Hesperiidae > Urbanus > Urbanus proteus. The sequence goes on from DWPV01003822.1 coordinate 12,779, forward strand.
CCCTAAAGTAGAAGAAGATCGCGATAAATAGTTAGTAGTAGTAGATATTGAATTCAATTAAAAAACACCGTTAATTTGGAATTAAGCACGAAGCGCCTAAACCACCATCGTTTATAAAAATCAATACCAATTCAATAATATTAAATTTAAAATACTCGATAGTTATTGGAAGGGACCGTGCCCAACAGTGGGATATAACAACAGAGGCATCATACATTCAACGTAAAAAGAATAAAAGGGACAAAGAATGAGGCTATTTGGCTCCGTTGGGAATTATCCAACATTGTTCTAGGATACCCGCTTTTGTTCCGGTAAAAATTTTGTAAAGCAAACCTTTTGAAAACAGCCTAGTGAAGCTGAATGGATGAACGACCACATGTAGATTAATAATTTATAGCTTTTAATGCCTTTTGTTTATATTTTTGAGAATTCGCTATTCCAACATTGCGGATATAAAAATACGTATAATATGACATGTAGAACATGAATAAAAAGTTTTCATGCAAATTAAAAAAGGTAAAAAAATATTTTTAACATTTAAACTAGCTTTATTTAATAACCACCGATAACTGTATTTTGGGGAGTACTAAAAAACTGTTTATTTTTTATATATCCACGAGAATAACACTCATTTAGATTTTTACTATAATAATAACTTACTGGTCTTGAAGTTCGCTGACTTCGCTGTCCAGGTGACGGATTGAAAGATAATTTGAAAGTTCATAGAATTCTCCGTAATGTTCACAGACGCATGAGAAGTCTTGCTTGGATTTGTTTTTAGAATCTTTAGTCTGTATTCTTGTTATATTAAGAGAATTAATGAGAGTAGGCTACTATCTTTTATATTATTGAATTCGAGCATGCTGAAATTGATAGAAGTGGTCACTACCGCCCATGTGTAACCTTTTTATGGAATAGAGGTTCTAACTGAAGCCTACGTAGATTTGTTGGTATTTTAATAATTATAATAATTTAATAAATTGGAATGCCTCGGATAATTCTCCCTTTATATTAGAACAAATAAACGTTAGCACTTTTTGGAGTATATAGCATGAAATCCATCTGATAGTAAGTGGACACAGCCGCCCATAGACATTTGTAATCAACCCCAAATAAGAAGAATCTTACTGGAATTGGCTACAAATGCGTTGCTACCTCAGGGGAATAAGCTGAAACGCCTCAGATAAGTATGCTAAAGCGACCTCATATTAAGTGAACCGACTTATCAATGACTGACAGAGTAATCTATTTAACTATTAACATTACAATCAATGTATACAGATCATAAACTATTCCTCCATTGTGTGTGTGATTAATAGTGTCAAACCCATTTAACTTGCTAAAACAGTGAATTAATTGGACTTACTCGCGTTCATCTCGTGAATTTAATTACCTTTATAACGGAAAATAAATTACCTGTTTAAATGTATACAGGGGATACTTAAATGTAAAATATTATTTTCCATGACGCTTCTTAAGAATTCAAGTGAGATTTGCACAATTTGGTAAACTAAAAAAATATTGTGGTTTGACTCCTTAGGCACCACTGTCACACGTGTTTCTGCTAATAACACCACTGTGTTACACTTAAAGCGCAATTGTGTTCTGTTTCGAAGGATGTCATACCCTTACTACAATATATCTCGTTGGCTTACTTATATTGTCTTTCGACCCGGATGGTGCAATGGTTAACACGCCGGACGGCTAATTCGAGGGTCCTGGGTTCGATTCCCAGCGAGGCGGAAATTTAAATGATGAGTTTAAATTTCCGTTCTTGGTCTGGGTGTGT
>DWPV01003823.1:0-14567 GCA_018251915.1 Urbanus proteus proteus
TAGAGTTTTTGACGTTCAAAAAGTGTTCAATATGAATCAACTTTGAATAAATGAGATTTGAATTTATAATACCGGTGGTTATGGTAAAGAAAGTTATGGCAAGTTTAAATTAAATATTACCTGTAAAGCAAGTGGTGATATTTGTCTGATCGACTAGATTTCTAGATTTCTCATAAATCGTCAATAGATATTTTTAGAAATATCTCAATTTCTAGAAAAGGAACTTTAATCAAACAATCGCGTTTAATGACTAAGTACCTATATAAGTAGTCTAATTATTCATCAGTTTCAATGTATGTACACCTTATAAGGCAGGGCGGATTGAGTTATTCGCGCCCACATCCCTGCATATTGTATGGATATATCATTGACATACCACTGATACTAATTTAACCTTAGTAACTAAGTTTTAATTTATGAAAGTATTTTTATTAATTACAATTGTTGTGTCCGTATGCGTATCTACATTAAAAATAAGGTTCTTGGGACATAAACTACTAAATTTAACAATCTTCTTCATGAAACCTCTATCGAAGACACTACTTCACATTATGTAATAGGTACAGAGATAGGTTAGGTACCCCTCGCTTTCCTTACCACAAGAGTAAAAAATGTTAATGAAGCTATAAAAAGAATACCATAAAGTAGGTACCTAAATAATAATTCAATATTTTTAAGAGTTAGGTACATGAAATCCATTCCAAGCACACAGTGTATCAAGAATAATCTAGGAAAATAACCAGAATAAGCCAAACTTTGTACAAGCATTCCATAAGCCAAAAACTACACATAAATATGACAAAACAAAAAAAAACTGCGATCTTACAAAAATAGATACACATCTTCAAGTCCCATCACATACGTATTACGTACCAATGGATCGATTGGCAAAGGTACTTTAGTCGCTACGTCACACATCAGTTCTTCAGTCCTATCCTTGCAATTACGAAACAGCGTAATGAGGGGGCGTTACGTAAACAAAGAGTTGGGCGGACCTGCCACTGAGCGCCTCCCCCCTCCCTTCCCCCCACGCACCCTGCGCCTGAGCACATTTTAGCACTCACCAATTCGGCTCTCGCACCAATTCGCTCTCAGTTGGCGCCACTTGATCGATCAAACATTCTAAACGTTTTTATTTGGGAACCATATAAGGCGTAGGCACTTGGACAGGTATTGACATAGGTGAACCTATTGATTTCCTTAAACGTTTTGGTAAACAACTGCTGGCATCACATGATAAAATGTTCTTTCGCTTTAATATTGGTACCTACTTATTAGTAGTAGATGCCTGTAGATGCTCCATAAAAATTTCGATGTCAAAAATAAAACTCTGACAGTAAAAAAGAGAGAATATTTACTAAAACAAATAAATAAATTACCTAATCATCAGTTTGTGTTGCACGGAAACAGAATAAAATATAGTTCTTACGGAATTTATGGAAATTTGAAGCAAATTTAAATCTCAATAAAATTCAATCTGAAAAGATTTCAATAATAAGATTTTAATAAAATCAAGTATTATAATAAGTATGTACATATTGTACATGCTGGCAGTGACCACGTACCTTGCTCGTTTTCTACTTGAAGTATAAAAAATAATCAAGAATCGAACTTTCGGTTTCCTTACTCGCATATTAAATAATGAAAAGAATCCAATAATAATCAATAAATGTTTTAACACCTTCAGTAACTAGATATCGTACAAGTTTCTAATACCTCGCCCTATGTTTAAAAATGTGAAGCACGATGTTAAAAATAAACAATATTTTTAACAAGTAATCTCCCAACGAATGCACTGAGCTACCTGGATGCCATAAAAGGCGGCAGGGAAATTAGAGGAACAAACATTAATGATTTTCTTTCATTTACATTTAACATTAACAAAAATATTCTTCAAAAGTCGACGCTAACTCGGCGACCACATATGGCGTCGATTCGCCGTCAGGCACTAATTAAGAGCGACACTAGACAAATATATCTCCTTTTATGGTCACGGCCGGCATTAACCATACTGATTGGTAAATAAACAGAATACAGGATCGTAAGGCCGAGATGAATCAGCTCTCGATCGAGCCGTGATTAGAAGCGATTAGCATGCGCCCGCGCATACGGCGTCTACCAAACGACCCACGTGGGAGGTGGGAGGACCCTGTACCACTATTGTCTTACAACACGTTATAGCATTATAATAGCACTGCTATTGCACACTGCTTATGTAAATCCTTTTGAGAATTCAATTTGTCTATCGTAATGTATTCATGCACGGGCATTAGTATCTGTGATACAAAACCCTTCTTATAACAACCTGTCAACGAGAAGGGATACGTTGTCGCCCCGTTTAATAACTTATGGCTAGCATCCGATCCCCGCAGCGACTTGTCTTCAGCTAAAATATTATGAAATGCATCCCATGATGAAATATTTCCGCGCAGACTGCATTCAAGGGTCAAGGTTCGCGCAGGCTTCCATTTGTCGTGCTCCTCCTCACTTACCCTCTGCGTTTGCCGGCGCTAACAGATATCCTGTTTTATTGTTAGCCTGTCAAGGTAATATATGAGCGGCTCGCGTCGATACTATCTCAGTGCCGAGCCCGGGATATGATCGGGCCTATAAAACGATACCCGCCACGTATGAGTGAATATCGGCTGAGATATTAACGGTTGCGGCGTCGCGCGTGCTCAACATTTCCGACTGTTTTATTGGTGCCGGCGCCACCGACAACTTTCACGTCGCGCAGACAATGACGCTCAAATTGGAAACTAAAATAATTTTTATAGCACGCATCTACGCAACGTTCGTATAACAATCGTGCGGCGACGGCTCAATCGCGAGCCATTACCCACACGTGAACTGTCGTAAATTCCGTGAGCGAACGGCCACTTAACGCGGGAGCGATACTCGAAGTTATTCCGGCTGTTTGCTCGTTACCGTGGAGTAGGTACTTCTAACGAAGGCACCCAAAAACGTTCCCACAGTCGTCGATCACCGCGGAAAAAAAACAGTGTCTACGAATTAACACGTCCGCAGCGAGTGAGTATGAAAACACTCGGCTCGGGAGGGCCCTCGTGCTGACGGAGAGCTGTCGCTGAATCCGCGCTGTCCGGCGCGACGCCACCGCCACTCGATGCGTAAGATAGTTGTACCAAGACTTTAATTTACATCATCTTTATACTTAACATCACGTCCCACTTGAGACCTATTAGTGGATGGAAGAAAGAACTTTACGTCAATCGATTTTTATCAATTCATTACTTCATAACAATCGCTTGATAGATTTGATAGAGCTGTGGTAGGTACGTAGGTACAAATAATTCACTATTCAGTCCCGGAAGTGGACAGTTTGGTGTTAGTTTGAAAGTTTGAACACAATCGCAATAAGCGTCGAGTCCTCGGTTACGGTCCTCCACTAACTCCTTGAGCAAACAATGGCATTTTGTGTGTGAAACTCGGTTCAGTTCAGATCGGACGCGCTCGTTAATGTACTACGTAAACTATTTTTAATCTTTCAATTTGTACCGCTTAGAAAGAAATTAAAGAAGAAAACCAACAAACACTGGCTAACACTTGTATTGTATTAAACAAATCTATCGTTCTTAATAGGTAGGTACTATAATACCTTTTTCAGACTTATGCTACATATAGCTAATTATGGATTCAGGTTAGCAAGGTTAATTCAATTGCTAGAATTTCACAACGTTTATGCTTCTGTTCTCTATAAATCTATGATATTAATATGAGTTGCAAAAATTGCAAAAATATAACCCACTAACATTCACCGCCCGCGGTGAAAATCTTGTATAGCTACAGGAGGTAACTTAAATTGTTTCTTGTAACATTTCCTTTGATATCTTTTTTCGTAAAATATGCATTAATAATGTTAATTATTTTAAAATATGTGTATAAATTTGTACCGAAAAGTCTGTTTCCTGTAATTTTAATAAACTAAATGATTTTATATGAATGATTTATAATAATTGTTTTTGAATTTTTAACTGGTTTCAAATTAATAAATTGATCTACGAGTAGTATAATAAAATAATGTAAGTAAAGAAATGAAGCAACAAAATTATATTTCACTGTTTAACAATTTGTTTGAAGACGTTTAACATTTTTGCGTAACCCCGTGCGTTCATAATATTTGACCCACGGAGCTGTTATTTTTTAATAGCCATTAATCTTATCTCAATATAGCATATAAGTAAAGCTTAGTAGAAGGAGAATAATGGTAAGGTTTATCGAATCTGAGTTTCAGATTTACTTCTTAGATGGAAGTAAAATTAGTTCAAACATTTCATTTTATATACATTTTCAATAAATAAATCATTTGAAGCTACTATTAAGCAAATTGTCGTGAAGAAGCTAATAATAAATAATAATAATTATTATTATTGTCAGAATATGGTATGTGAAATTTACAAACACGCACTTGGCCAAAGTGTTGGACTATAATTTTATGACCTTAACCTTTCTCATAACGGTAGGACTCTTGTATTTTTCATCATTATCCTCAAACGTTATTTTAAAACATACCGTTAAATATGTACGTAATTTTAAGTATTAATCTGTAATTGGTACCTACCTATTAATATGGGGAAAAAGCATTTGCTGAAATATGCATGTCGGAAATATGACGGTACCTGCACTTGGTGCAATCAGCATCGGGTAATAATAATGTCTGGTGCGCGACATTCAGAGGCGAGCGTGGCCAGAAGGCGCAAATAAATCAGCATTTGCCGGTAGATGGACGGTTTAATTATTGATTTATTGTGCACTGTTCGGAGCAAGGCGCCGGCTAATTGGTCGCGGCGAGCGCTCGCGTGACACTACCTATGCTGGAATTATTGAGACAAAATCGTCCAATATTGAACAACACGGGAATACCTCAAGACTTCGTTATGTTTATCGAGCTAGCAGCGGGCACCACTGCACTCCAATTAAAGTAAATTCGAGGTGCATCTAAGAGGCTATTCATGTGTCGCTTGTAAGGATGTTTGCTCGTCACATCGCCCGCTTCCGAGTGACCGTTGCTAAGCGACTGTCTCTAAGCATACATTGTTAGAGGTTTGTATGCTTTTCGTAGCAGCTTTGCAAAGAACGAAAGATAAAGAAGACGCAAAAAATAGCTAAGTAAAGTTTCATGCACAACTTTTATACAATTTAAGAAGATAGCGGGCATCCATTCAGAACATGAATTATGCCTGAAACTGAAAACAATTGCATTACTATAATCATTTCTGGGGACTACAGATACGTAGGTACTACTACGTAACTTACCTATATACATATAACTAGTAATAAAATTAAACATCTCTGTACTCTCCACGACAAAAAATATTTTTTAAGAAATCAGTACCTACCAACCAAAATAACTTGTTACGAAAGTGATCAGATTGTATTGTGCTATTTTTCTCAAAAGGACATCTTCAATTTGTGCTATTCCAAACACAGGTCAACAAGCATTTCACAGACGAGCACGCACTCGATTCTCGTTTCAATATTTTAGTAGCGATACAAGACAAACAGACCTCCAGGTCAAACGTGTGTGAAGAGAGTTTCCGTGTCACTCACGGGCACGCTTGGTTACACATTAGCGCGGACGGCTCTGACAAATATTTTTTTGTTTTCCCATGATCACCATTAGCTGGCTGGTAGGCTTGACATATTTTAGATGTTTGTTGTTATAACATTCCTTCCTCACGAGGCTCCATCCGGGACAAACAATCGGTTAGCTTAAACGGTCTCCGTGAAAACATTATGTCTCTAACAGATTACGACGTATTTGAAAAACGCTGGTTATTTGAAATCTGGAATTGGTTGTCAAAGTCATCGAGTTTTACGAGGGAGAGATTTTAAAGAAATCTTAATCGGATTCCCGCGATCGACTCGCGGTCCGAATAAAGGGACTAATGCCAAAGTTACGAGCCGTACAGTCTTGGAGATAAGCTATCGGCCGACATTCAGCTAACATTATAAATACTTACTGATACCATCGCATACAACCTGCACGATAAACAAATATTTTGATTAGTCTCACTGCTACAAATTACGCGCGATACCATCTGTGGCATTCAGTGAGCTTAGGAACCAACCGTTGACCGGATTATTCATTTTAATAATCGCATTTTATAGCTTACGGCAAGCACGGTATCTCGATAAAGCTGTATTACTGCACCGACAGTTTTGTTTCAATTTTATGGTGTTACGATAAAGTTCTGGCTGCAATTACAGTGTTGATAACGGCTGCTAATGCTTACACTTTTGACACTAAAAGATATTTAATAGATATACTTGTTACATTTTTTACGATAAAGATAATTGGATACTGACATACATACGAGCGTCTACTTATATGAAATAAAAATATTATGGAGGTGAACAAAATATATAGTTGCAAAGTAAAGTATGTTTTGATATTTGGTGTAATAAAATTTTAAAAGAAGATACCTATTTCAGAACTACAAATAATGTATGTACTTACTACAAACTAAACACAAATTAGTGTAAAGTGAATTATTTTACATATCATAACACTTCACGGTGGTAAAACCTTTGTAGTTCAACTCCGTAGTGCCATCTGCCACACCTATTTCTAATTGTTAATATTAGTGTTAAATACTATTGTGTTCTGGTTTAGTAAAGAGGTAAGGGGTATGGTATCTCTTAGGAATAGGTACGCTGCTGTGGCCGACCCTATGTAGGATTCATTACCTAAAGTTGATTAATAGTGGGTAATAGGCGTCCATGCATTTCCCATATTGTTAGGTGGCAACCAACATGCTCATTTGCTGCTTTTATAATATAAAAAATAATACATAGTAAATTTTTATATGTCTTTGTTAATTCCATTAATTTTAATCAAATCAATTAATAAGACGCATAAAAATAATCTACCAAAGAAATTTTCATAAATGATAAGACAGAAAAGCCGTAGATATAAATGAATCGCCTAAATAAAGGTTGTAAAATCTAAGATAGGCAGGCACTAAACTTGTAGTGTCAAGAATTTTGCATAGATAGATAAGGCGAGGATAAGGCGTTCATCTCGAAACGCCATTCCTATCTCAACACCATAAATTTATTGATATTTTAATGTCACAAATGATCTGTATGTAACTATGGAATATTTAAATTGCATAAATGATTTTAAAAGCTTCACCTGACATGGAATTTCTCACTCTATATTTATACTAGTAAGCTCTAACATTGGTTGACAAATTGAAACAGATTCAGTCCTTTTTCCACTACGAATTATGGTCAACGTGTTTTTCAAGCGAGTGCTGTGGCTAGCCCATAAGTTATCGTATGTAATAAAATTAAATGTAACACATTTCTCTTTTTCATGTAATCTTCATAATTTATATACATTTTTAGTTTGCGACATGTTTCGGCGCCCGAGGGCCCGGGACGTGAGCTGAGTGTGCCGTTCGATTCCTGCTCATACCAGTATGAGCGCAACTTTAGAAATATATTTTCATAACTTAATTATACATGTCTTCGCCTCTAGCGCTAGAGTCTCTTCCATACTTGATTTTTTCTCTTTTTAACATCCGTTCAAACAATATAAAACAAGGTAGTGAAGGCAAAATAACCTATCGCCGTCTCAACCCTTGACTGTCCCGCAGCTAAGCACAGTATTAGAGTAGTATAAGTCATCAAGTGATGACTGTAGTCAGTCATCACTTGATGAACTATATGTATTGTATCCTTGTGCCACAGTGTTTGTTGAAGCTAATGGTAATTAAATTCTAATACGCACATAAATATTTGAAAGGTGCGAATCAAAAGTCTGAGATTTAAACTTATACCCACAAGTTGAAAGACCGATATTTACGTCCACATTAGGCTATCATTGTAAAAATCATTGATATAAATAGATTTTAGGTCATTCTCTGTTCCTGTACCTACAACAGACTAATAAAAAATAGGCAAGTTTTTTAATTAGTGTAAGAAACTTTAAATCACCGACAGATACTGCAGATTTATTTATCTATAGATTTATTATATCATCGGTATCAGTAATGTTTATTTTAACATACTAATGACTACCTTCCTGCTCAATGATTTAAACATCAAAATTATTCATACAACGTTCTGGCTGCAATAATATTTTATAAGTCATATTGATATTGAGATTTTAAATTTAAAACGTGTTTTTAGTAGGTATTTAGATTAAGCTTATGAGTGTAAAAAGCGTTGTCCATACTAGTACCTTCAGTACATTTAATAATCTATCAGGGGTCGCTTGTCAAAATTTACTAGTTACATCCAAATTGGACCGGAATCAGGTGGCTTGACCCTCGAATGGTCATGTAGCTTATGTCCTACGTACAATAGTTCGTCTGTGTAACGTCATTCAAAACAATCTAAACTATGTATAATAATTTCAATAAGTAATTAATTGATTTAAAATCAGTGTCACTAATAGCATTGTTGTTGTAAGGTGGAAAGAACACCTATAAGTACAACGCCCAACACTAAGACACACAATTTTTGGAATTTTGCATATTACGTTGCTTATGGTATATATCTAAATAACTTTTATTAGAAATTAATATGAGGAAGTTTAGTCAGTCAAACTCGATTCAACATTAATTTCTTTATATTCAAAAAACAAAAACTCGTTCCAAACATTAGTACGCAGTCCATACTAATTTACAATTCAAAATATTATAACACAATTGGACTGTGATCCAAAGTGCCTAGGACGAGATTGGGCGCTTTTAATTTTGACGATTGGTCGAATTGCATGACAAGCGGACGATTGTCGTGCGGCAATCGTGCGGCTCTTTGTTCATACAAAATGACCCGAGAACGGGCGGCAACAGTCAGTCCGACGTCCGTACGTCTGTAGTAACTGTAGTACGAAGGTAGCATTGTGACAACCAAGTGCCAACATTATGATGAAAAAAATCAATACGTGTTACATACATCTATGGGTATATGCGAGAGAACTGAAACTTCTCTAAGATACAGGTTTTTTTGAAATTCATACATCACTCACACAGATTACCTAAATCATCACAAAATGATAGATATATTTCGTATTATATGATGACATGATTATATTATCATACAACAATCAGCAAGCAATCAACAGCCCAACGTAACCAATTGCGTTACAATTACCAATTCTATTTTAACGTGTGTAAAAAAATCACTTAAAATTTATTCGTCCATGTACGTATATGTCATACCGTTATGACAACCGTCCGATTGTCGTGCGAAAACTGTCCGACTGAAATCGTCTAAATTGAAAGTGCCCTAAGCTCTCTCTTATTCGTCCTTATTCTCGTACGCCACTTGTTTACTGATTTGCATTCTTGTCCGGCCTTATTACTCAATATCGAATAGGCATGATAATCGAAGAACTGAATTGTTGTAGCTGTTTTGTAGTAGCTGAGCTTGGAGCTGCTGAATAGCAAGCAAATGGCATAATAGTAGGTATATTAAGTAATAATGTATAAGCATTTTAAATATTACGGATTATTTCTGAGTTCTAGTTTTCAGGTTGGAGCAAAAGTAAAAAAAAAAACCTTTTTTACCTGACTGCCTCAAAAACCAAAACAAAGGGGGTACTATTTTTGAGCGTCCTCAATGTATGTATGTGTCTGTATCTATGTCCATTTCTTTGGCACGTTCTACAGTTTTAATGGCTCGATGGATTTTGACATAGGTAAGTATAGGGTGTAATGGTGCCTACCACGTGCTACAGTACCTTTAGAATGGTAGATAGATAAAGACTTTAAATTTCAGTTCTGCGTTTGATGCGTATGTCGAATGAAAAATAGAATATCTATGATCGTTTTTTAGAAAGCTGCAGTTAATAGTGAACAATAATGAATTAAAAGCACCTTGAATTAGAATCTTTGCCTAACCGATTTCCTAAAACTATAAAACAGTCGTTTCCAGTTCAACTGCCGCAGGTGACTATTAATTGTAGAACAGACTGTCATATCAATAATAACAATGATAATTACAGGTAAATTCCGATTGTCTATTTGATACTTACTCGTAACTTAGAATTACTTGCTGACGTCAATACATTAATAAGTTTATAATTCAAAGGAAAAAATGGTAACAGTTTCAAGATTGGCATCAAGACATTTATAAATCATTTTATGAGTATCTGTTGGAACCTTAAAACACATCTAACACCGACACGCCCGTGTACTCAGCTACGATTGCTAGCGTTATCGAATGGGCAAAAATCATCAGCGGTTAATGCTGTTATGTCGGCTGTGATTAGAGTTGCCAGGTGTCCCGATTTACAAGGAACGTCCCGATTTTTAGGAGTGGGACTTGTCCCGATTTACACCAAGTCGTGAATCTACATTCCCTATTTATCGTTACCCTAAATGTTTTGATAAATCATTAAATTTAGTAAAACAATAAAACATCGAACCATATCAGGAATGTTACAGAAGGAAAGTGTAAATAGTTCATTAATCAAACGATTTGTAAAAAGCTTACTACTAACTCATGTCGTGTCCAATATTTTTTCCAATAATTTCCACAACAATATCCCTTATTTTTTCAAAACGCTATAAATTAAAAATAAATTTTAAAACCCTTGTTTTTATATTTAATTCTATTTACTCTGTCTCGATTGGTTTTACCGTCTGTCCCGATTATGCTTTCGGAGCTGGCATTACTATCTGTGATTTATGCGGTGAAGGGCGCGTTCGGTTCGGCGTGTTCCCGTAGGGATGCTGCGAGTGAAAGGCAATAGAGCCTCCCGTGGCGGCGGCGGCCGCTGTCCGCGTCTCCTCGTCAGGTGGCGCGCACAAATAACGCAATAAATACCCGCTTATCGCAAATCAGCTCGTCTCACCGAGGGGCGATTTATTCATGAGCCCCGCGCATATGCTTAACCCCGCTTACATTTATCATCGACACGTACCTCAGTCAATTAAATTAAACCGGACCATCGATGATAGCGTACTCGCACCAGATACCACATTCTCCCATATGGACGTTATTTATTGCTCTGTAATTTGTATTTGTATTATTGTGTCGATTTAAAATAGATTTATCGATAAATAGCCCCGTTTGATGGCGCCGCCGCTGTCTTTGAAGAAATTACCTCCTAATTGTTATCTACGAGCAAAATTAATGTTTCCAAAGATTATCGCTCTCTGTATCAGATAAATCTACCCGTATTATTGTTTCTTGGAATGTAATTAACCACCCAAATACTTGTTCTGTTTAGCGTCATACCTGTCTGTGTCAGAATTGTTTCAATTTCTTCATACATTTTAAATAGGTACTTACATGTTGGAAAGGGGTACAGATAATGTGAAGTGACTACTGCATATCTTCAGATACCTTTTAATAAATGCATATAAGACAGAAACCCTATTTTGTTACAGATGTGTTGCTGATGTTAAGGAGTAAATTGTCAAGCATCATACAGTTTAGGTTTAATGTGGTATAATGCTTTGTGCTGCTGTATAAGGTCGTAGAACTCTATATAGTTCGACTAAGGCAGCACCACCACCATACCTATTTCTGCCTTATAACTGCAGTGTTAAGCACTGCTGTGTTCTTCTCTGAAGGGCGTGGAAAGTGAGACACACTCATCCGAGGCGTTCTAACTCAGTCCTCATGGGTAGTAACGCATCTGTGGCTAACCTTAGACAAGAACTTGATCTCATATGGGGTTGATTACAGAAGTCTATGGGCGGCAGTGGCTACTTACCATCAGGTGGACTGCATGTTATAAAAATATCTCCAAAGGTAATACCACCTATTTCAACCGAATAATAAAAGTGTTAAGCGTTTTTGTGTCATGGTTTGAAGGGTAATAGAGTTAGTTACCTATGTATCCGAAGCATACAAAACATAAAAAAAACTTTATAACGTTGTGAGGTAGAAATAGACGTGGCACGGTTGCAGAATCAAACTACAGAATCAAAATACCTTGTACACTTCAAAAACCGCTTAAAACACCACAACTTCCACTTGAGTGAAACAACGATTAACAATAGAGAATCAGCGTTATTGAAACAATATTAATAATTAATTTCAATCCAATAATGACAAACAAGCAACCGAGTGCGGGACGACCATTCATTCGATTGTTAACATCGATCATCTGTCACAACGCACTTCCTCTTCGTTGTCTCCACTCATCATGTTCACGAATACGCATAATAAATAATCACTACACCATGAGTTTATCTTTAATTGTCCAAAGGTTAGATGGACAAGAGGTTTAGGAATTATCCAGGCGACACAATCACGTCTATTGAATGGCTTGTAATGACGAACGAAACTGTTGGGTTTTTGTATAAATTCTCTTAAAAGAATATCTTAAGTGGATTTACTATGGCTGCATCACACCACGCCTATTTTCGAGTTAAAGTTGTGTTAAGTACCTACTGCTGAGGTTTAGTTTCAAATGTGCCAAAAGAGATAAATACACTTTAGGTAGGTACAAGATATACAAATTCAGGAGGAGCAACGTATCTGGGGCCGATCTTAGGTAGAACTGCAATCGATCTGGATTTAATTACCAATGCTAATTTGTAGTAGTGGTCTCTTACCATCAGATGAACACGCGTTTTATGTTAAAACCTAGCAATAAGGTAGACTGGCTACCTGATGGAAAGAAGTCACCGTCGCCTGTGGACATTTGCAACACCAGAGGAGTCGCTGCTTTGAAGGAGGCTATTTTTGCGCCTTTCTAAAAAACCCTATGTCATAGCGCTCCAGGAATTCCTTACGAGGATGCTGGGCGCTGATTTGATATGAAAACACATGGCGTACTAGCTGACACTATTCGTCAGGTGCTCTTATTACTTAAATGTTATTATTAATTTATTTTACAAAATATTTGTGTGATGCCATTGAAATCAACAAAAATCATATATTATATACACTCATCACAAGTATAAATACCATGAAATATTGAGATGCACTATCACATTTTCTTGCTAGCTGTCCTGCATTCTGGACCCACAGCAAAGTATGTAACAAGAAATTAATTACATCGACATTTATTAGATAAATAAATTTTAATTAAGACTTCTAATAGCAATAAACGCGTGCGTCCCCTCCGAGCACTGACTTTGTTGTTGCAGCCGACAAGGCCCCGTTTTTAACGCGCTAAATGTTTTATACGTTCATCACGGCATTATCCTTTCGACACGGTAGCACTAATTGGATAAAACATTTGAACAAAAAACGTCAAAGAAACAAACACTTTAATAATACGGATGCTCATAATTTGGAGGCGCAAAGGGAATTCCATTTAACATGTGAATTGGATGTGTCGGGCGGCGCGAGCTCTGTCATTATAACGTAGACGCTCGTCTCACCGGACGCTACGGCCTGTTCCCGTTTCCTACAATGTGTTAAAATATTAACATTTTTGAGAAGTGATAGAAACGCTGTCCTAATACACACTTCAACTTCATAGCCACTACATTGGTCTTCAACCGAATAATGGTAAATCAAAAGACGATATTCAAAATGAATTAATACAAGGAATTCAAAGTGAATATTTTACACAGAATTTAGATTTAAACTAATTCTTCAACAAACACATCATATTTACAGTCAATTCGAATTACCTTATTTTATTATAAAAATGTATTATACTTATTAAAAAGTTGCAAATAATAGAAAACCTATTTCAAGAGCAAAATGTACGTCTTCTACATGAAAATACTGTTTCAGACCAAACCATTTTTATTACTCCATACCATCTTGGCATAATTGAAGTATTTATTAAACACATACTGAGTAAAAGTTATCAAAACGTGGTATAAGTTGTTGAGAACGGGACCGACCTTCAAGCGCAGCGTCAACACTCTGATTGATGGGCATACGAGCAGATCGAACGATTGTTAGTTGCTCGAGTGTTTAACTAACAGTTACGATTCAAAACAAAATTGGTTCTTGATTGATGGACTAATAATATAAACCAACACACTGTCAAGATGCACCGCTACGACGCCATATTAAGTGGTTTCATCACGCACTACATTACACCTCGTAACTGATTATTGTATTCAACGTAATGCCAAGCCATGATATATTGGACACAGAAATAAACGTTTGCTGTGACGTGCGTATCTCATCTCGTACAAATATAATATTCATAAGGGTCTTTGTATTATTGTTGCGTCATTTAAAATCCTCAATAACTAAAGAGAGTTATATAATTACATACATAACTCGTATTAACTGACAAAACTATATATAAATTATTCATTTTTTTATTATATTAAAAAGATAGATTTGTGATAAATCAGATGCCAGCTCATTTTCTTTTCGTCACCGTCGTCATTAACGCCTTCTACACCAATAGATTTTATTTTATTTCCACATCTTCTTTCTCAGAAGTGGCAATGAATGTATTATATTTTTTATATTATGAAAGCAGCAAACTCGCATGCAGCCTACCTGTTCGGACTTCTATGATCAACCCTCAATAAAATCACAGTCCCACCCGAGGCTAGCCACAGATGCTGGTAACTGTAACTGGTAACCCCTGAGGACTAAGTTAGAACGCCTCGGACAAGTATGTTTTATTTTCCACACTCTTCAAACAATATTATTTG
>DWPV01003824.1:0-14566 GCA_018251915.1 Urbanus proteus proteus
GATTTTCTTCTGTGTCGTGGGTGCCATGGACACACACATACACAAATACTCAAACACTCAGGCCCAAAGCAGAAATCTAAATTAATCATTTAGATGTCTGTCTGGCCGGGAATCAAACCCGGGAATCGAACCCCATTGCGTGTCAGACCGGGATGGTAACCATTCTGCCACAAGGTTGTCACATTTAAAGAATGCTTTCCACAATTAATGAAGGAATGCGTGCTTATTTAACTTCATTCTTACAGAAATAAGTTTATTGATTTGCAATAAGCATGCAATATCATTCATTGTTGATATTTCAGTCTTGAATGAACAAAGTTTAATTAAAATTAGTTTTTACTTTATAGTATTGCTGCGTTTTTATTTTATCTTTACGTCGTATATTAATGTTAATTAATATTCTATTTTTTTTACAGTGATACCAAACATGAAACCACGGAAACCGCTGATCAAACTGCCGAGTCTATCCGAGGACACAGAACCGAAACCCAAACCAGAATGTAATGGTACATCATCAAACCATCCATCCACATCAGCGGCCACACACAGCCCGAGGACCAAAAACCAATGTATGTTGGCTAAGATACGTGGAATCACTAAAGAAATACGTCAATTAAGCAATCTATCTAAAACGGTTGTTGAAAGGGAAGCTATTAAGAAACGACCAAGCGAATTGGAGGCTCTCGAAGAAAGTAAACGGAGAAAGTATGAATGATATACGGAGGAATATCAGTGGGAGTGTCATAAAGTCCGTTTGGGTATAAAAGATGCATTGTCAAGGATTAATTTTGATTAATGTTAATTGATCGTGATTTATGATTTTTTTGTTATTGATTTGAATTCCTTGTAATTGGCCCAACAAGGTTTAGAATGTATGCATAGTGTCCATAGAAGAGAGAGAGAAATGGAATTGCTAAAGGATCCGATTAGAATAGCAACAGTTGTAGCTGTCTGAATTGTTAGCAAGCACCGACATTAAGTAGCTGTTCCTACTGGTAGTCTCTTCGATTAGCCAATGTGCCAATTCCAGTTGTCTCTTTCTTTCATGATGTTGTCAGTGGTTAAATTCCGGTTAATTGGCCATAGTTTTCAGAATGGACAATGTGTTTGAATTCCTGACCTTTAGTCACGTTAGTAACTTTCATAGGTTTGTAAATTAACCTTATAGTGTTGCGTAGTTGGAAATACAATTTAAATAGTAGAAATATAAATTTATGTTGACAAACTAATAATATGTATCACATAAATATATAATATTGTCCGTTTATGAATAAAGAAGCCCCTAGTTAATTAACCTTAGACCCTACTATTTTTGCATCGTAAATATGATTGTAGTTGTGATTTATTAGTGTTTGAATTCATGGAAATTGGCCACTGATAATGTTTGCTACACAATGATTGCCCTAGATAATGTTTCTCATAATTTACTACTCAAAATGTGGACGTATTTTTTTTTCGATGTGTTTAAATACCTGGCGATTTGCAATAACAACTTTTAATGTTATAATAGTATGAGGGGATAATCTAGCTTAGTTTGTGTTATATGGTTGAGAATGATTGAGGCTTTTTGGTCATACAAACAGTTTTTGCTCGGCTTAGATTCTAGGCATTTGGCGTTTAAAATATTGAAATGTAGGTTTGGATAATTATATTTGGTTACGCAATTGTTGTTAATACGGAGTAATTTGTATGTATGTGTGTGTAATTGTGGAAGTGCAGTCATTTATAAAAATACTATCACTTAAATTAGATCCTTATTATGCTTTTGACACAAATGTGGGGGCATTTCAGGGGTCCTTGTATCATTGATGAAACAGAACACACACATAAGTATATAAATACCCAGACCCAAGACAGAATAGATCTATCTCTGACAAGGAATCATATGCAGTACTTTGTCAGATCGGTGTATTTCCAAAACCATACTAACAACGCGTTAATAAATAATATTATCTGTACTGTATGCATATTGTAGTCAGTAATTCACATTTATACACCAGCCAATACTACATTACATACCACCTTTATTATCTATCAATCATGTAACATCTAGCACCTTTTAGTACCATAGACATAATTCCCTAACACGGATTTATATAAATAGTTTCTACACTGGCAATATTCCATAACTCGTTAAGAGATGGCGCTACTAGTATTCTGAATCACGCTATCGAAGTTTTCTCAACATCTTGCATATGCTTGTACATCCAAATGAGACTTCCGAGTACGGGAGAATAACAGGCCATTTGCCGTAAGTTTTTTTTATAAAAGTATATGTGATTGGTTTAAGATTTCTCCCAGAGGTTTAAATACAAATTCCATATGTTCGTTGTGTACATTCGATAATTGTTTTTGTAATAACGGTTAATTATAGCTAATATATTGGTATGAATATATCGAATAGTAGTTACTAATGTATATGGTATGTCAGAATCACTCTTAAGATTACTTTATTTACTACTGTGAAGGTAATTGTTCACTTAAATTTAAAATTGGCATTTCAGTATAATGTCATCTTTTCAAAAATATTATATTGATCTCAAATTTCAGGCACGTTTTCATGATTCTTGTTAATAATTGTATCTGAATATAAACGGTAACTTCAGTATTAAAATTTTATTTAGTAATTTTGGTTTTAATCTTATAAAAAGTTAGTCCAAATTTATAAATTGGTATGGAATTCAATCAGTCTGAAATAAGGATTTACTACAATAGTGCAGTTTTATAGAAACTGGGACGTTTTAAATGAGGTTTAAGTCCATATTTAAATAAATACATGCAAAGTTTCTTCATTATTAGACGTTTCATTCATATTTAAATAGTCAAATCATTTATATGTAAACAAGTTCATATATTTTATATTCCTAAGTTTTAGATTAAAATACAATATTATCATCTAAAATATTATTGAACATATTTCTATAAAGTAACAAAAAAAATATTTGTCTTCCATGCAGTTAAGACCTAGTTAAAACAAGTTTTACTGTCTACAAAAATAGTTCAATGGTCTCTGGTTAAATTTTAAGATGATTTTTTGATAAGATGGTAATCAATAGTATTATTTTAGGTATTTGTTACCTAATTTCTAATATCGAATACTGCGTATACATATGCGTGCTCGGGATACACCTGTTCGAGATATTCGTATACGTATTTGCCATGACCAGTCATAACTTGTCTATGGTGTAAATACTAGGATTACTAGTTCATTTTGTCATTCGCTTCCTTTCACTGATGCCTAAAAACTGCTTCTGATACGAACACCACGAGCAGCGAAGCGAACGACGAACAAGTGTTCACATATTCGTGCACATATGTATACCGAGTAATACCTTAAACGCTGTCACGCATGCGTAAGAATGATTTGTAAATTTTCGAGTTAGATGTTCGAAAAATATTTGGCAATATTTGTATAATTCGCGTATTTTAAGTGGAATGGAAGTTTAGTAATGGACTTCGCTCTAGAAGTAATGAACGAAAAGAAATTTATAACACAAATAGATGATATCAATGGCTCCCATGTAAACTATTGTATGTCTAAAAAGTAAATTTTACAGGAGAGCAGTTTAAAAATATTTCCAATGCACCATATTTAACTTATCAAAATATTTTTTTAACTTTAATAATGTTTTTTTTTGTTATATTGGCCTTATATGTAAATACAAAAAACAATTTATAAATCAATATATATTTAAACTACTCTCCTGTAAAATTGACTTTTTAAACATACAATAGTTTACTTGGGAGCTATAGATATGTGATTCGTTCTCGAGTGAAATGTACTTCTAGGCGAAGTACTTGGGACGCAAAGTTTAAAAGTGTTTATTAATGAATTTAAGTGTTATCCGCATTATTTGTATTAGCAGTAACAATGTAAATGTATTCTGTTGTTACAAAGCCATCGTAGTTTTAGGGCATTTTCTATTTAAATATTAATTAAATATAATTATATTGTGTGGTATATTATACTTTTTTACGTACAGCAATAAATAACATGACACTTATATGTTAAATCTTGGATACTAGATGTACTATTGATATATAATATTGTATCGGTGTTTTTCAACCTTATGGCTCTACCACTGTAGTATGTGAAAATGCAGCGACAGTGGCCACTTACCATCAAGTGAACTGCTCGCTTGCAACTTGTATGTTATGAAAATGCTAGGGCTTTAAGCTTAATGACGTCATTTAGGAGGCATTTAAGTGACGTCACATGTATATAAATTCTTTGTTTATATTATAGTAATGATTTCTATCGGGTATTTAATGTTTTTAGTTTAGTCACTTTAACAGAATATATACATTGATATAAGTTTGTTTGGTCATAATATAGTGTTTTGGTGTCATCGTAAAATATGTAAAAGACAAATATATGTTATGTTAATGTAAACGTTTGTGTGTAGCTTATACATTAATGAATATGTAAAATAACGTTAAAACATACTAATAAATAATGACTTTATTTACTTCTCTACGGCCGTAAGGCACACCTTGTGTAAGCGCCTCTGGTGGAGAAAAAAAACATGTCAATGAATTATGATATAATATGCTCTGCCCATTAACATATTTTCTATTTTTTTTAATTACAATACCCATCAAAATTTGTATCTCCTGTATGATGTATATGAAATTTAAAAATGTCTTTTATTATTGTAGTTTATAATAGTGACCACATTTTACAAAACAAAGTTAGGCGCGGTTGTGATTTGGATGGGTGACCGCTAGTGACTAAACATAAGCTAGAAAAAAATACCTATAAAAAACTAGAAAGAAATTGCCATTAGCTGTAATGGGTGGAGTATTGATGCAAATAAATCGTAATCAGTAGGTACTATGAATGAAACTTACTAATGCTTGGCTTAAAATAAATATAGGCAAATTTAAATCTGCCTAAGTACCTTACGTAGGATCTATACCTACACCTTTATATTAATTTGACGCACTTATTTTACTGTGTTCATATTTACTATGTTTGATGTTTATGAGTGCGTGTTTAGGCTGTCTATGTAGTTATGAGTGGTTGAATTAAATGTTGAGGCAAAGTATTATAAAAATACTCTTCTATTATATCGAAATAAATGTCTTAATTATATCATTATGGTGTTTTATTTTAACTGTAATGTAAGTATTTATGTATTTGTTAAATATCAAATATTTTTAAAATAAAAAGGAAGCTTAATACTATTTTGAAAATAAGATTGAAATAAAATGGAAGTTCGATTCGTGTTATTATATTTTTAAATATATAGAATAATACTAGTATAAACATAGTATAAACACTAGTAATAAAAAGTTATGCAATATTTACAACATTCGGAACTTATTTTTAATTAGAAATACAACAACTATACAATTCTAAAAATGACTCAAAGCAGAATACAATAATAATTTAAAGATAACATGAAATTAAATAAGTCAATATAATTAATTTATTTGTAAATTTACATTATTGCACATGACTTTCATATTAGAAATCTGAAAGTATACAGGTACATGCTATAATTTTGTAAATATATTTTTGTACATCAATGGAATTTATTGGCACTTCCCGAATAATAAAATGCATATTAGATTGTGCTTGCTTGCTGTCTCTATCACTGCATACTATAAAACAAAGCCGCCTTTTTCTATCCCTATATCCCTTAGTATGCTTAAATCTTTAAAACTACACAACGGATTTTGATGCGGTTTTTTATAATATATAGAATGATTCAAGAGGAAGGTTTATAATTAATTTCACGCGTGCGAAGCCGCGGGAAAAAGTTAGTATAGTATAAAACAAAGTACGTCCGTTGCATAGTTAAAATCTAGACGTACAGACTAGTTTAGATTTTTAAAATATTATCTGCGGTTTCTACAGACATATTGATTTAAAAAAAGGTTTATATGTTATATGTAAGTATAACTAGCGACCAGCCCGGGTATCACACGAAGTCGCGGGTTTTAACTAGTTTTTCGAATACGTTACAAGATCGTCACAAGTGGACAAATATGAACGAAAATAATTACTTACACAGTAATGTAATTAGCAATTATTCATTATGACACACTTTATGCAACAGTAGAAGCATGTAACACGAGAAAATGTCAACAGTCCAAATAATGTTCGCTCGTAAAACTTTCTATTTTCACTTTTCAGTGCTTGGCGGGAAACATTTTTAGCTATAAATTTTGCTTTTTTTCCCCTACGCGGCCATTACTGTTTTGCTTCTTGCTGTAGAATCTTGGATTTTTGCTACAACTGTTATAAAATAATTTAGGGGATTTGTGCATGTTTTTTGTGATTACTATTGTTATATAATTTAATTTGTACTTTTTTTTGTAAAATGTTTTATTTATAATTAGTTAGTCTTAATAAATAATTATTTATGTTTGTGTTTAATTTTAAGTCCTTTTGTAGTAGGACTCAGCTAGGCATATTGTTAACAATTTTTACATTAGTAAGTTTTATAATTCTGACAAAATGCAAAATGTCTTTAATCTGATCTACCACAACATCAGGTTTAAAATACGAGTATTAGAATTCACTTGTACCTACGTATCATATCAATAAGCATTTAATTAATATCTTTATAAATATGCATCTATAATTTTACAGCACCTTTAAAAATATTTTATTAAACTATTTACACTTATAAATACCATTAAAATTAAAAATTAATTTACATGTCGTTCTAACAAGTGACACACTACAACAATGAAATATTGATGTCATATTTAATTTAATCTGAATTTACTATAAGGCCCGAGCAGACTAACTACTGTTAGCATTGGTGATCGACGATTTAGCTAATTTTGGATTTAGATGCAGCGATTAAACTTTATGCAAAGTGTTTGACGCCGATTGCAATTACAACACATTGCGACATATCGCATAAACACGCATTCTCGAAATCAAACGCAGCTAATCGCCAAATCGTGATGTAAATCGTCAAAATGCGAATCGTGGATTAAAAGTAGCTAGTTTGCTAGGGCCGTAAATCATACAATGATCATTTCTCATATTTAACAAATGTGTTGCCAGTTGAAGTTAAGGTCCGACCAAGACCATTTGTTATCACATCATCTTAGTCTGTAATTCACAATTTCATTTACGTAACACTTTTAGATGCACATCTAACACTGCCATTTAGATTGTTCTTGTTTTTCATTCATTTTTTTAAATGTTTTCAAGGTAAATGATCATACGTAATGTCGGCGTGGAAGCCGTCCGGTCCAGCCGAGTACTTGACCATCTGCATCCGACCGTCTGGGAGTAGCACGTGGTAGTGGCCGTTGGTCTTCCCACCGGCTTTGGCTTCTTGGTGGCCAAAGTCGTTCCCGCTGTGTTGGTCGCGGACTCGGTAACCAAATTCGTAGTTCGCTGCGTAGTGGAGCTGGGGACAGATTTTTATATGATTAAAATTAATTTTAATGATTTTTGAAAGGTGGTAGAACTGGTTGTTATTTATTTATAGTGTATAAGTAGCAAACGAGCAGCCTCCCCTTCTGATGGTAAGTGAACACTACCGCCCATGGACATCTGTAATCCTAATTAAGACCTGAGGTTGGTCACAAATGCGTTGCTCTGCCTCTAGTAGAACTAAGTTATAAGTTGAAATGTTTCGGATAAATAGGATTCCTGAGCCCTTACCACACCCTTAAAAGCAAAACACGAAAGCGCTTAGCACTGATGTTATTAGGCAGAAAAATCTCGGCGATGGTGCTGCCGGAGTCGAGCCACAAAAGAGCTCTCCTACCTTCAAAATTTGTTACGTTGCCATGTACAAAATTATTCATAGTTGGCAGCAAGTGTAACCCCTTTTTATATTACTGTTTATGGATATTTTCTTACAGTTGGAGAGGTCTACATTGAAATATCTTATTCGTACCTACCTATATGTTCTGAAAGTCAAAATACATCAAAGTATTGAAAAATAAATATTAAATAGTCGGTAACTTGTTTTAATAGAGAATGAAAACATCCTGACACCTACAGGATGAGATACCATAATATTTTCAAGTGTGTGAATGTAATGGAAGTCGCAAATGAGTAGTGTGAACAAAAATACCATACATACTTTACAAAATGGGATATATATCTTTGTTGATGTTATCAGTAGAGTGTGCTAATTTGTATATTATTTAGAAGAATGTCAATATGTATGTTTAAGTATTTTTTAACTAATATGTATATATATTTTATATTATTTTGTCTGTATTGTTTAACTGATATTCGTTTGTAATAAAATAAGTGTGTAAATATTACAAAATATGTATGTATGTAACATATCTATTTTAGATTTGTGAATGTGTAAATACAATTAGGATTGTGTTTAAATGCATTTAACTTTAATAGAGTAGTCAATAGGTACATTTTTTGTTGTTTTATACTTAAATATATGAGAGTATGAAAATAAAAGTGTTTCCTTAAAAAGTATAATTTTATTTTTAAGTGTAATTTCTACTAAAAATAAATAGATACTTAAGACTAAAGTAACACAATTAAATTACAATATAAATATCAGTTTACAAATAAATTTAGACTACATTTAATTTATGTAATTTGTGTAAATTTTTCTTAACGTGTCTATTTCTGTAAGGATGTCTTTTCTTGTATTTTCTGGGGTAATGTAATGGTCTCTTATCTTTTGACAGTTGGTAGACGTCCAAGTGTTCTATATTCAAATTGTGATGGCCGATCAGGTTTTGCAATTGAGACTGTGTTAGCATGTATACAGGTTCTAGTATATTGTCGATGTTTGTTAATTCGTTTACGTATCTTACAGGGGACCCATAAGTCTGGGTGTTTCCGTAAACTGCGGGTACTGAGGGGACTGTGTAGCCTTGTGGGACACCGTAAGATGTCGCTGGAATATTATAGTTTTGGACGCCATAAATTTGTGTCAAACCTGGTGGAAAATTGGGATAACGTTTGAATTGTCCAAATTTACTAGAAAAACTGCCTTTTAGATCAGGATTTTGGGCATAGGTAGCTGATGGGGCGTAGGTTTGTAAAGGACCGGTATTGGGAGCAGAAAATGAAGGTTTGAAGTTACCTACTTCATAATCAGGGGAGCTGAAGTCATCATTGTAATTACTATAGTCGTCATCTTCATAAGCTACTTCAAATTTATGATTAGTAGGTCTTTTAAGTGCTAATGGTATTTCGTCATAGTCATTGTAACTGTAGTCAACTGCCTCTCCGACACGGAAGGTAGGATTAGTGACGAGGAGGTTAAAGTCAGTCATACGGTTCTTATTAAGGACAGGCAATCTTATTAGGGATTCGGTTTTAGGATCATCGCTAGTATCATTGTTGGAAGCAACTGTCGGCGTCTCTGTAAGAGGTTGAGTTTCATTTGGTAATAGGAATGGATCAGTTTCTAATACGTCTCTCTTGTTTCTTTTCTGTAGAGGAACTGCTATAGAAATATTTGTAACGACCTTAACCTCGTATGTACGTATACTTACATTCTCATTACCATACGCTGAGACGCCTACACCGTCTTCAGATAAATGCTGTACTCCTGTGTGCTGAGCGTTGTGATGAAGATATCTCTCACTCAAATCTCCATCTTGTTTCGTATCTTGAACGTAATATGCTGTTGGTTGCTGACCATATAATGCTTCATATGCTGGTTTCTCTTCATGACCTTTTAAATAATATTCTTCTTTGTTTCCATTATGAGCAGGTCCTGCAGAGATAGTTTGACTAGCTACTTCAACTTTGTAGTAATTGTTGCTTTTTATAGTCGTTGTACCTAAATCTGGTATTGGAGTTGTTACTGGTTGTGGTGCGTATGGCTTTGGTTTGTAAACTTGGTTAGTATCCTCAATATCGTCAACATCCTCTGTAATTGGCGTATGATCTCTGAGTGCATTAATGTCATTTAAATATCCTGCTGCGTATGAGTTTGGCATTTGCGCGAATTTTGAACTATCGTAATGTTGGGTGAGCGTTTGTACTGATGGATCTTTGAGATAAAAGTATAAGTCTATTGGTGTGTCTAGATTGTTTTTGTTACTTTCGTCTGTATTTTCCTGTGTAGAGCTTAATAAAGCATTGAATTCGCTCAGTTGTTCATGTGGATTCTTTTTTAAAAGAGAATTTAGCGCATCTATATCTTGTGCGGAGTGGTAGCTCTGCATTTGGGAGAAATGTTTTGGGTAAACGTATTTCGGCACGGCTTGTGTGTATAAGTTATTCTGGTTTTCTTCAAGATAATGCGCATATCCAATATTACCGTTTGGTTTGATTGTCACGCCTTGGTCATATGTGGGCGCTGGAGAAACGTAGACAGTTTTGTACTTTTTGGGTTGTAGATATTGTTGGTGTTCGACAGAGCCATACGATCTGTGATTTCTGCTTCGTTGAGTCTTCACTGCGTCAGCTTTGGTGATTTTCATTGGTTCGCCTTGTAGTGGATTTATACCGGATTTAAGAGTCTCCTGTCGTGGTTTTGGGCTGCCTCGTCTCCTGGGTGGTTTAGTAACGGGCGCGTCGATTAAAGTGGCTTGTTGTTGTTCTAATGCCAGTTGATGGCTCTCCTGAGACTCATGGTATGCTTTCATATAGCTATCAACAAGTTGTGGCGCCTTCGTCCATCTTTGTAACTGGGCTTTATGTTGTCTCATTCTCTCCGCGTTGAACATCGCTTGTTGATTGTGTGCGTGTAATCTAATATTTTGTTTTATGTTTCCTGCTAATGGGTTTCCATACGGTAAGCTCCCAGGGTTGACATTTCTAGGTTTTTCGTCTATTCTAGCTTGTTCATTAACCACTTCGATGACTTCGTGGACTGGTCTCGCAGATTGCTTCGCGGATGCTGTGATATGAAGCGCCAGTAATAATACTGTTGTGATTGATTTCACGTGACTGTTATGTTGTATCGCCATTTTGTCTGTGAAAGAAGAAAAAATATCATTAGTAAAATATCCAAAATTGCTCATTTTTATATTTATATCTAGCGGAGACCTAGAGATTCTTACTTATCAAAAAATATTATCTCTTTGATGGGCACTCTTTCAGACCGAGATTTATATTATAGCCCACCATGACCCTCAACGGTAGCCACCATTTTGAAGATGACCATAAACATTTGTGGGTTGTAATGACCATTTACCATCATACCCATTGCATGGTCATTAGTGTCGTAACATTAATGGTTTACTACATGTTAACATTATGTTTAATAGCATATTACAAGTCAACGACGACCTCATAAGCAAATTACAGGTATATTCTCAGCAGTAGATCTAGATAGGTGTTGTAAAACAGTTTAATTATTTCCATATTTTCCATTCGTGGACGGATTTTTTTCTTTTAATTTGTCTATGAGACTACATCGCAAAATATAGAAGATCTTAAAACAAGGTATAAAATAGTTATTTGTCTATTTTTGCAAATACAAATTATGTTTCTTTTGTACATAGGAATAAAGGTAATAAGATTATTAAGTATGCACTAATAACTAGATCCGAGGTTTGAATCTCAGCCTTGCACCTGTATTTAGAAAGATATACTTATGCATAATAGAAACTAATTATCACTTGCTTAAACGAAGGATAAAAATATCGTGTGAACCTAATGCATGAGAGTTCTTTAAAATACTTCTCACGGTTTTGAAAGGTAAATTCTTACTTGGCCAACACGTTGGACTTTGGCTCAAACTCTATCAAATATCAGCCATTCAGCCCGTTACAAAGAAATCAGGACGGATTTACTACTAGGCTGAAAAGATAGCCTAGGTCAAATTTAAGGGGTGGCTTTATCTTGGACGACATTTTTTACACACTCTCGAAGACTATTTTATCTTGACGACCTATTGAAGCCAACTTTAGAGGCGGACGTTAATTATGATTTTCTAATTCCGCAGTCATCTATGCGTCCTGAAATTAAATTATTGACTTGCAGAGGTCGGCAGGGCGAAATTTCATTAGCTTACTGGCGGTACTTGTCTAAACGCCACTGATTGGAATAGTAATGGACACACATACAATCCTATTTTATTATTTTAAACAGTTTAAAGGATTGACGACACGCGTGGCGGAGTGGTCACCATACCGGTCTGACCCGCAGTGGGTCCTAGGTTCGATTCCCGGCCAGACAGATATCTGAATGATGAATTTAGATTTCTGTTCTAGATCTGGGTGTTTGTGTCTTAGTCTTTGTGTGTCCATGGCACCCACGACACAGGAGAAAATACTACTGGAATAAAGTGTCTTAAAAAAAAGGATTGCATAGAATAACGTTGTTATTGCCCGAAGCATTACATTAATGAGAGATGTATCTACTTTCTCTGTTATTTTATTACAGTACGTAACACGATGAGTGTCTTTAGAATTAGGATGTTATGTAAGTAACTAAGCATTAACTACTTAACCAGTTTTTATTTGTAGATAAGCATCATTTGATGAACCGCGGGAGCGGTCGTCTGACACGCAATGAGATTCGGATTCGATCCCCGGCCAGACTGATATGTAAATGAATTATTTCTTTTGTTTCGGGTTTGGGTGTTTGTTCGTTCTTGTGTATCCATGGTATTTATGATACAGGGAAAATCCTGTGATCATTATCAGTACCCTTAGTACGAGTTTGTTATATTCTTCATGCGATCTCGGGTTACGTTTATGCCTGTTTTTCTATAGTAAAATTTTAGTACCTAAACGGTCCGCTATGAGCGCTGCATATAAACATGTGCCCAAACGTAAACGAGGAACGTTTCACTGAACGTAATAAACTAGTAATAGTGGTACAGATGGCGTGATAGTTTACTTACTACTTCCTTTCCTTAATTACTTTTCAGTCCAGAACACAACAGCCTATTATTAGCGATATTAGGCATAGAAAATGGCGATTAATCACAAAGGGTCCTAGCACTTGAAACTTTTATTTTCATGTAACGCTGCGTTATAAGACACAAGAAATCGGCGGTGATCTCTTCAAGCCGAATCAAAAAGGATCCTAGCAAATTCACTATTTAATTAATTTTTAATTGTCATTAACTGTCTTGTTATAATTTTATTATGTGTACTATTTTATCTGTTTATTATCTAGAAGAAACAAAAAACATTGTTACTTAAAAAACCGACTAGGTACATACAGTTTATATATTGATATACCTATACATGATTATGATTATTATGATTATGATTATTTCATAGTTTATTATTGTAGTAATGTATCCACTTATCTCTCGCGGAATCTCGGCGTTAATTGAAAAACATTAGACATTATGCCATTTAAATCGAAAATCTTATCTAACAAGCTTTCAAATTATTTTTATAATAACATCTATTAACACAATAACACGACAAGATTAATGAACAAACCGACCGTGTGAGTATTATGTAAAATTAAATAACTCCGTATGATAATTATTAGCGTACTTGGTGTATAGGCGAGGAAAAAATACACTCCAAAAATATAATATTTTCTTTGTTAAAATTATAGTAAACGAGGAAGAACTCGCCTTTTTGACGGTAAGTTGTGGTTTGACTGTTCTAAGGGTGTCAGGGAGATAAACTCGTAACGAACCGTATCCTAATAATTGTTTGTTTGTTTGTTTGTACACGCGTTAACGACTAAACCGATCGTTATGAAATTTTGCACACACATTGCCGGGGGTCTGGGAAATGACATAGAGTACCATTCATCCCGCAAAGTGATACTACTCCCGAGGTATAGAAAAGTAACTTTTATACCTACAATATACCTACTTTTATACTTACGGCCTTTTTGTGTGAATGTACATGAGCGCGAGCGAAGCTGCGGGTAAATACTAGTATACCTACTATTATGTATTTATAACAACTTTATTTTCACTCAGTTACTTGGAAACCCTTCCTCTGATTCTTGTAAAGGCAAATCGAGTTCGATATCCGAAGGTAATTAAAATAACATGGATATGTAATGTGTGGTTGATGGGACGTGTCAGGGCTGTCCGAACACCGGGCCGTAGATGCCATGCGGTATTTTTTTTTATCGCCGTAGCAAATAAGCAGTTTATCTGCAGTAAGTGATCATTGGAAATAAGTCCCACATATAGCATAGACAAGTCAGATGTGTTGTTACTCCTGACTGAGGAAGGACCGAGGGAATGTTTCAAAGTAAAATGTTATAAATACAGACATTATATCTAGGTAGATCGCGCAAGAGCATGTAATGAGCGTGCCAAAACGGAGCGCAAAGAAGGCGAAATGAGATTCCTATGACATATTTTAATCAGAATGAATACTTAATTGTGTTCTACTTCTTCGTAGAAATTTAAAAAAAGGTTGTTCGAAGGTATAGAGATAGAGAAGGTAAGGAAAAAATTGCTTTCTTCTGCAAATAAGATTGTTTTAAAATTATCTGCAATCAAAGATGTTCTTACACAGAAATTAAACCAAAAAGTGACTAACTTGGTTTTAATACGAATGAATATAGTTGCGTAATCTATTGAAATTTAATAAATGTATGTGGTTATAAACTTACCATGTAATCATTATTACCTTGGTATATTTATTATCTCATCAAAAACATAAATGTAATAATAATAGCCAATGTTGCCGAGATAATATCATGGCTCGCGCTATCAAA
>DWPV01003825.1:0-14565 GCA_018251915.1 Urbanus proteus proteus
ATCCCAGATATGACTACCTGGGGTCCTACCTGGGGTCGACTACAGATGCGTTGCTATCCCTGAGGACTAAGTTGAAACGTGTCGATTAAGTGTCTCCTATACCACACCTTTAGACCAGCATCGCTGAATATTGCTATTATTAGGCAGAAATAGGTGTGGCGGTGGTTCCGCCGGGGTCAAGCTATAAGGGTTTTACCACTTTTATACATTAATAGGTAATCGACGAAATGGCACATGGACTTTAGTCTCAAGACCGGAACACAAAGATTGTAGATTGTAAATGGAATTATACATTAAGACATGACTAATTTTGGAAATATCTCCGATACAAAATATATCTTGTAATTTGTGGTTTTGCTCAGGAGTGTGTCGTTCATTAACGAGACATTTGCATGGATTTTTAATAGCTAGGTTTGTTATTTATGAATTTAGCTAATAACTTTAAACCAGTGTTTTTCAAAGTGTGGATAGTTTGAATTACTAAGAGTACACTCTAAAATACTTTGTAAAAATACAAGATTTTGTGTGCGTTGGAAGTAGTGTCGACCGATGCTTTGGCTTCGCTTGACCGATTGACCGGCTTGACCGATGTGGGTTTGAACCGCCAGTTGTGTCGGAAATTTATTTAATTTATCATGTTAATTTTTATTACAGTTATATAGTAGAAGTTGTTTATATAAAATTAACACAAAAAAGTCTTCGAAATCGTTACTGCCAATCTGAACCTGAATTTCTTAGTGCTGTCAAATCCACAGCTTCGCCAATGGGCGGCAGTTGCCATTGGGTGAATTTTACGCTCGTTTGTTGCTTTTATAACTGGGGCTATGTATATAGAACTTAACAATGAAAGACATGCTTTAAGATCGACTTCCCAAAGGAAATAGGTTATTTATTCGTCGTGTATATTTTTTTTATGTCTACCATCGAGTATTTCGCGATTCCGCGACCGATCGACATGATTCAAACGCAATTGCATGCCGAACTTAACAATGGAATACATAGGTAACACTGTGTTTATGTTTGTGTATTATAACACAATAAGTATTTGTGTTATAATACACAAACATCAATGCGTGCGATTGACTTGGACTTTTTGCATGTTGGCATTGTTGTGAAATATACACACATTTAAAAGTAAATTGTTAATCGATTTTATGGCAAAAGGCTTATTAAAAAAATTGTATTATTAGACATAAAAGTAATTTTACCTGCCTTTCGCGTAGAAAATTATGACCAACACGCTGGCTTCGCCGTGTTTAGATTTTGTTTGATAAAATATAATGTTATTAATGTTGTCATAATCAATTTGTTATAAGCCAATGTAGTCCGTGTGTATTAATGAAGTATATAACTTTTCGCAGTGTTTGTTCCTTATCGTTTGAAGATGAGTGGACGTTTTCTAGTTCGACTTTTAAGTTATCTTTTATCTATTTCTGTCTAATAACAGTGGTAGTAGGAAGTAATGCGCCTGGGCTCGACTTTGACCTCGATCTCAGGTTGAAATTTAATCCTAATAGGCATTGATTACAGATGTCTATGACACTTATCTACCATTACAAAAACTTCATACTACACGTTAGTTGTTTTATTTATTGCAACTTGTTTGTTTGCTAAATTTTAATAGCCAAAAAGGAAAAAGTGTGTCAAATATATCAATACAATGAGTCAGCAAATGGAGCAGATTTTATCATGCAGATCATAGATGACAAGAAAATTGTAGATAGAGCTCATTTTATTTGAAGCCAAAAAAATATGTCTTTAATATATTCATGAAACGAAATAAGAATAATAGCTTATTGTAAATTGGTGACATGCGGCTTTTTGAAATAATTTACTGATATTGGGAAAAAGAACTTGTACTACGTGCTGTGTGTGTGTGTGCGTATAAATACATGAAAGTAGCGTGTTTTTTTTGGCTTCACTCAAGTACAAGGCGGCGAGTAATCTACCTATTTCATTTATCTGAGGCTGCAGGCAGCGAAAAACGTAGTTTTGGTTGTTTTTCTGATAGTTTTGTATCATTAAAAACTGCGAGTATTTATTTATTGAGCGTTACTGTTGATTTCCGTGCACTTTATCTGTTTTTCTAGTATAATGTGATTCAAATGCTGTGATTATTATAAATACCGACCTGTCTTGTTATATCAAGGTCTTTAAGAGATAATACAATGGACCTACGATTGTGTGTGGTATTTACACGTTATTATTGTTATACAAGCTTCCTTGGGTACATTGATATGATATGATCCCCTGAAGCCTACTAGTGTTGTTAATTTAGCGACTGTGTCGTTGGAATTAAAGACTTTTGATGTGACAAAAAAATAACTATTGCTAAAAAAAATTCCAATTTCCTAACGACTATTTGAGTTAATTTTTAATGTAAATGGTTTTAAAGGCTTTTAAAAAAGGGATGTATTTTTGGTCAATTAAATTCCGTGAATTTTTATCACGAAGAACACTTATGCTGTGGCCCATTACTACCCTGTCTGACCATGATTTAATGCTATGCCACTATGCAATGTAGACAACGAACAGTCCTAGCACTAGTCAAATAAGTTTCACTAAATGACAGGAGTGAAAAAATATTCCATACGGAAAAAATTGAGACAAAGCGCAGCCTTCAGTATGTTTTTCCTCATGACCGAGTGCAGGTCAGGTCAATGAAAACTAACTAACGAGGTGCAATTGCGTTTCGTGGGATTGATGATTGTTATTATAATGACCATACATTCATTGTACATAGCGCAGCAGTGAATAAATCCCTTATGTTAAATAAAATAGCAGCCAGAGGAAAACTATTTAAAACCATAAAAAATAATCCTTGTGTTCCTCAAAACGCACCGACAGCAGTCATTAGGACAGGTTCAAATTCTAAGCATGCGTGTCTATTTCTGTTATATTATTCTGCGTACTAGATATTACTAAATTACGTGCTTCAACGTCCAAGGGAAATATTATGAAGGATCTTACATACATATCTAAGGACTCTAAAAGATATTTTAAATTATATGTAAAGTGTACAAATCCGTAATTGACCATTGTGATTAGTGATGATAGCAAAATAGTCTAGTCTGTGGCTGATTTTTGGGTTGTTGATATTCTGGCCTTTAAGTAAATTTACAAAAATCTTTATTTGCAATTTGTTCAACACAAACATATAGCATACAAATAAAAATACATCATAATCGAAACAAAATTGGTGAAAAAACTATTCGATTAGATTTTTCGTTCAAACCACTTGTATTCCCCAGTCTTCTTTAATCATATCGGCAGCTTTTTCTGCTACCATTATCGTCGGAGCGTTTGTATGAGCTGCCGGAACATGAGGCATTACGCTCGCATCCACTACTCTAAGTCCACGTAGTCCATACACTTTAAGCCGCGCGTCCACTACTGCTTCAGGGTCAATCTTTGGTCCCATCTTATTGGTACAACAGTGATGGTAAATAGTCACCGTTAACGTTTTCATAGCACAAAACCAATAGGCATCACTGTTGAATTTAAGATGCGCGCAGTTTGGAATAGGGATGTCATGTAACCGACTTCCATATTTCTGAAATGCTTTAGTCTTTGAAAGTTCTATAGCCATTCTTATGCCGTACAATATTACTTTTTCATCATGCCCTCCATCCGAAAAGTAATTTGCGTATATCAACGGCTTCGTATACGGATTTTTATTATTTAACATTATCCGACCTCTGGATTTGGGTAATAGGATCATGGGGAATACCATCCACGTATCCTTATCAGCTATGGGGTCATAAACTGTTTTATAAACGTGCTCGTCTATAGCAAATGCATGCTTGTAAGTTGATTGGGATACCAAAGAACCACCGACGAAGAGCAATTCTAAGTCTGGATATCCGTCAACACCATTTGGATTTCTTGTGTCAATAAATGCTATGGCTTCGGTACCGGTAGGGGCCGCCAGTGGACCGGAACGTTGGGAGTAGTATCTAATAATATTTTTCAGCGTTGCTACTCTTTCAAATCGTATCGAATCCGTAGTATTGATGAGAAATGTGAGTCCTCCTAACGCCCAATGATCTTGAAGGTTATATCCCACTGGCAAATTTACAATAGTGCTGATGTTTTTCTCTGTTAGATGTTCCTTAGGTCCAATACCACTTATCATCAAGATTTGAGGTGAATTTATGGCTCCAGCTGATAAAATAACTTCAAGCCTGGCTTTCACGACAAATTTCTTTCCACCTTTCCTAAATTCAACACCATAGGCTTGCTTTTTCCATGGATCTATAAGAATTTTGGTTACGAAACTATTCTTGGTAATATGAAAGTTTTTGCGATATTTTATCGGATGAAGGAAGGCTCGACTGGCGCTCACTCTCGTGCCATTAGAAGTAGTGAATTGTATTAATGAGTACCCAGTTTGTGTTTCGCCGTTGTAATCCACGAGTTTTCCTCCCGCTTCAACGCTGGCCTTCAGGAAGGCGTCTGATAGTGGTGTTCGCCAATTCGGGTACTCGATATTCAATGGACCGTTTGTCGAGTGATATTTTTTATTCTTAGCCAACTCCGGTATTTCCATATTTTCTGATTTTTTGAAGTACTTTAATGCGGATTTGAAATCCCAGCCTGTAAATAGTAAAAATACATATTTAAATGAAATGAAAACGATTTATCTGGAAATTGTCGTAAAACCTCAAATGAAATCACTTGTTTTGTCTATGATTATATTATCTATTGTATCCAATTTTATAACTTATGCTGTATAATTATTTCAGGTTGATAGCTGAAGTAAAGTGCATCATTATGATTTTAATTACCG
This sequence comes from Urbanus proteus proteus, assembly GCA_018251915.1. Classification (NCBI taxonomy): domain Eukaryota; kingdom Metazoa; phylum Arthropoda; class Insecta; order Lepidoptera; family Hesperiidae; genus Urbanus; species Urbanus proteus. The sequence continues at coordinate 4,790 of DWPV01003825.1, forward strand.
ATTATATTCCGAGGTTTTTACTCATAATTTTGTTGATCTTCACTAAAGATTAACCAGTATTTGTAGAATGATTTCGATTCGATTCGTTCATCCAGTTTTATTTTGTACTCTACCTGGATTTCCATTAGCGGCCCATCCATCGTAGTCTTTCCTGTTCCCTCTAGTGTGCATCATGGAGTGTAGGACGGAAGATCCTCCGACGACTTTTCCTCTGGGCCAAGAGCACCGGCCGTCACGCATGCCCATACATCCGGCCTTCTGTAAACGGCAAGGTCATTGCTACACATGTGTTTAGAGAACTCACCTTGATTCAATTGTGTAATCGAATTATAAAATTTGAATAATTTATTTATATTTGCTGATGCGCGATGTTGCATGCGCCAAAATGCACTGAATATTAATAAATTGCATGCTAATAAATAATTATTTGCAATACATCTTTGATATCCACGTTTTTTTTTAATTTTTAGCGCAATAACCGGGGTCAAGGTATCTTAAGATTTATTGAAGAAATTATAAGATTTTATAGCCCATTAATAGTTGTAAGTAGGTACTTAAGTATTTTATCGAAGGAAATGATGCGATTATAAACATAGAAAAAGTAATTTTTGAAAATTAGTTTTGTCTAGTCCAGAATAGTTCGAACCGAAAGTTTTACGCAAAGATTTACTGCTTAGGTTACTTTATAACTTAAAAATAACTAGAGGAGACGCAAGGAGGGAAGACTTAGAGTTTACCCTATGTCGCGCTAGAGCTATTTCAGTAACGTTATTTCAGACTCGGTGTAGTACTATCGATATTGCCTGTTATCAAATTTATAATTAATTAGCATTTGCCCGCGGCTTCGCACGCGTCAAATTACATATAAACCTTTCGCTTCAATCACTCTCTCTATTAAAAAAACCAATAACCGTTGCGTAGTTTTAAAGCTTTAACCATACATAGGGATATAGGGACAGAGAAAGCGACTTTGTTTTATACTATGTAGTGAAGTATATTGTGTGTATAAAGGACCCAAATAGCTACCTTGAGAAACACTTGTAGTAGTTCTCATAAGGTCAGGCCTATATGGTTATCCAAAAACAGTTGTTCAAGGTACATTCTATTAACCTCAGTGAGTTAAGGTTCGTTTTTATTAAAAAGTCTCATAAAGAGGATTTTTTCAGGATCATAAAGGAAAAATTTCTTATGCCGAAATTAACTGTAATTTTTGGGAGAAATTTCAAGTAGTAGAACATGGTATTCCTGAATATAATGATTAGGCATTACCGATACAATAAGGTTCACATTGGCATTTATTTATCATTTTAGTTCATTTATTAATATTTTAGGTTCAGTTTTATATTTCTGTTCATAATGTTTCTAAAATTAATTGTTAAATAAATAAAAACAAGTTACATTAGGTACAGGTGCGCTCGAATTAAAAAAAAAGATTTATAAGATAAAATTCAAATTTGAGGTTATACCCAAATAAGAAATGTATTCCTAAGTGATATAAGTAATAATGATAGGTATTGGTACTTTCAATATTGAACTTTATTCATGTTTATTTTATGTGGACGCCCAACTTTTGTTATACATTACGTCACGACTACAATTAGGTCAGTGTTAAAAGGGATGACGTAGGTCCATAATTGTTAAGGGCGTATGTTTGTCACGTCCACACCTATTAGAGTGAATGGTCAACTAAGTTAGCTAGCTAGTATTATATAACCTAGGATCATTACATTAAACATCGCAGGTCTTATGTGCGCTTTTAAAACTTCCTAATTGGAAAGTGCGCTTGCTTGGGTTTTAAAGATAAGTTTTACAATAATAATAATTCATTTATAGCATTATTACAGGTATGATTGTTATTATATTTTACCAGCTAATCCCCGCGGTTTCACATATTTTTTCCGTGCTTTTCTTTGTCTTTTGGTATATTATATTTCAAACAAAGTTGGATATTCTTAATGAAATGATTAGAGTAAATGGCGGTTTACAACTATGTCTTTGATTCACACCTAGTGTAGCAAGAACACATTTTCTTTAAAGCCTGATTTTTTTATATGACCGAAGTAGCAAACGAGCATGCAATCCACCTGATAGTAAGTGGCCACTGCCACCCATGGACATCTAAGCAACCCCAGATAAGATCAAGGTCCTACCTGAGGTTGACCACAAATGCACTGCTACCCCTGAGGACTGAGTTGGAACGGATAAGTACGAGTATGTGCGCAGCAGCGCTGATCACTGCTGTTTTAAGGCAGAAACAGTTGTGGCGGTGGTGCCGCCGGTGTCGAACTACATAGAATTCTACATAGAGTTCATATTTTCATTACTATGAATATTTTCTCCAATAGAAATTTAAATTGTTATATAAAATCTTTAAAATTTGCTGGATGAGGCGTTCTATATATCGCTACGGACAATCATAATTTTCAAAACAGGTATCTTAAGCGCGCAACATTAAAATGAAAAGCAGAGCGATTAATGTTTAATATCGTAGAGTTCTTCAAATTACAGCTCTTGTCTTAAATTCCAAAATAATAGTGGGTTCTTCCCTAACTTTTTAAAATCGTTGTCGGGGAAGCCCGTATTGTGAAGTTTTGAATAGCAAATGTAATTAAAGCTCAATTGAGTAGAATAATAAATGCTTATCATACTGTAAGTCGTGCTAACGTAGTCAGTATATTACGTCAATAAATCCTGTAATCAAATTGTTTATAAAAACTGACTAAGAGCGAGTAGGCCGTTCATAGTGAAGCGTTTTGTTGAGTGAATTAATATTTACTTTTTTAGTAGAAAAATAGTTTATTTTCTGAAAGAAACTCCTAATTTTTATAGTTATTTTCCTTTACTTTTACTTAAATTATATAAATAAATGATACGTATATTTTATAAATATATAACTATATGGATATTATCCTCGTAGTTAATGCTCTAGACCAGCGTTCGGCAACCTTTTGGCAGGCGAGGGCCACGAGGTGGCAAAATCAACTAAAGACAGGCCACACCTGTGATATAAACCTAAGAAGCCCAATATACATAATGGTCGTATCGTTCGTTCATGCATTTATTTTGATATTTATCACTTATTTACAAAAGGTTAACGGGCCGCAAGTAAGACGTCGGCGGGCCGCATGCGGCCCGCAGGCCGCGGGTTGCCGACCGCTGCTCTAGACCATTCTAGGGAACCCTAAGAATAAGATGCGAAGTGGAAAGATTTTAAATTCCAGTTACCAGCAACTTGCATATCTTGCGGTTAGGCACTAAACAAGACGTATAGAATTCATTATTTCATTAAGTTTATAAACGTGTAAGATGTTAGATTTTATATATAAACATACATATTTTGCTCTTTGATCGGTTTAATCAATTTTTTGATTTGATTACAGCATAGTGTAGTTTTTATCACTTTTTTATAAACAGTAACATTTTTTGGGTTTTTCTAACACGGCCATACTACACCACAACAACAGAGAATAGCACATCCTATTCGCTTAGTTTCGTAGCTTACGTAGCTACTTTGCATACCTGAGAGAAAAATAAATGATATATCTATCCTTCTATATCTGGTGCAATAGCTTTAATGACAATAGAATCGGAAAATGTATAATCTTGTTTGTTTCTTATACTAAGCGGAACACCTATAAATAATAACAAAAGGACGAGTTACTAGACCCAAATATCAACCAGAATTTCGGTACTTAAATCGAGGCAGTAGGTAAGTAGGATGTTTCTTTATAAAATAAGGTCTGTCTAGATCACAGTAAAGGTCACAGTACTACTTTTCCTATGTCCTTCGGTTATAAATAACTGGAAGTCGGCCACCTGGTAGGGCACTGGTACTAAACTTGATATTGACTTTGATCTTCTTTTTATCTCTAGAGCTGGTATGGGCAACCTTTTACTTTTGCGGGTTAATTGAACGAATTAGGTGGACAAAATACGTTTGACAGTCTTATTTAATTTAAATAAAATGTGATGCGAATCATATGTAGGTTTTTATCCGACCCGCTTGCTCGCGATCACCCATGTGCACTCTAGGGCATATTTTGGTTTTATTATATGATCGAAGTGGCAGACGAGCATGCAGTCCACCTGATGGTAAGTGGCCTCTGCCGCCCATAGACATCTGTAATCAATCCCATATAAGATCAAATTCCTACCTGAGGTTAACTGAATTCATTTTGGTCGTACAAATTCAAACATAATTATAATTAATAATTCAGTGCGACTTTTTGGATATCCATTGATTAAGTTTAGTCAGTAAACATTTGGCATCAGACTAAAAATTATTATCTCTTTACAGGTTCCTTTCACATTTGGAGTTATTATAACTTATTAACATGATAAAGGTCATATCAAATATGTGTATCAGTTATGTTTTGCAATAAAATTGGCGTAATTTGGCTCTATTCTGACACCCGATATACCTGAAATCTGAGTTTGATGTTTGATGAAAATTGTTATTTAAAAAATCATACCTATACAAAATACTACTCTTTTCTATATTGTATACCTATTTGAAAGTGACAATCACATTAAACAAAGAATAATGAATTAATATGTTAATATTCATTTATTTTACACATAGGAAATTCATCACAAAAAGTATTTTCGATGTCACACTATTGCCAAGGAGTTTAGTTCATGGACAAAAAGCCGCCCTTCAAAGGTTAGAAAATATAGAAGTAGACATTAGAATAGGCATATTATAATTTTAGATACACAATACAACTTCTTCGCATGATTGGAGTTATAGTCTATTTATACCTTGTGGTGTCAGTTGGATGAATAGTTTTTATAATCAACACGGTTCCATATTTTAAATATTCATATAATTAGTATCATACTACATATTTGTATAAACTTTTTCTGTGTATCGAGTTTTATGATTACAGATATTTATTGAGCAGCGTGGAGTTTTACGTAAAGTTTGATGAGAGTTTTTACTGCTATCTGCATTACAAAAACCCATTCAGCAGTTAATATTTTGAGCATCACTGCCTTCAATCTCTCACTAATACTCACCAGTTCGGTGCATGCATTTATGCGTTAATACATTCTAGATATATTTACCAAAAAAGGTATTTCTATTTAAGTTAGTTTCATTTTTATACTCCTAGCTTTATAAAACACGCTATATTAAAAAAATCAGGAATATCTACTTAATTTTTTAAGCTTGAAGTCTTAGCAGCCCATTTCTTGGAGTACCAGTAGAGTACATCCCCACACTCCTTTTTAAAAACACAATGTATTTATGTAGAAAACTAGCTACTGCCCGCAGCTTCGCGCGCTTTTTTACTATTAAGTGGATTTTATTATTGTTATAAACTTCTTGAATCACTCTATCTATTAAAGAAAACCGTATTAACATCCGTTGCGTATTTTTAAAGATCTAATCATAGATATGGACAGACAGCGAAAAGCTACTTTGTTTTATACTATCTAGTGATAGTCACATAATTGTGTACAGAATAATATCTTGGAAAACTATTAATAATAACAATAGTGGTTAATACGTATGTTTAACTAACAATAGTTCTTTTTTACTTGATTTCAGTAATTCTAAGAATGAGTTGTTTTCGCTCCCGCATCCCACAAAAAGTAACTGCGTCAATCCATTTTGTCTTTTGTAAAAATTTGTTAATGATAATAAATGATTTATTGTAGACTAAATTCGACTGTCATTACTATACGTTTTTTTATTTGTTGACGTCATTACATATACTTAGCAAAAAATCCTAATCTATTCATGTCCTTAGGTAAAAAGTCACAAGTCGATTATGATGATTTGTTGCTATTAATTTTATGATTTTTACGATTTGAATATTTTTTTGTGAATTATTGTTGATTATATTTCTATAGCTATCCACATAGCTAACTAAAGTCTTAAGTCGATAATGATTTATTATTGAGATTTGTCTAAAACTAGCTGACCCGGCAAACTTCGTACCGCCTCAGATACAACAAATAAAAAAGCTAATTGATAAACGCAGATGTTTCAACTTAAGTAAAAAAAAATGTCAAAAGTTAACCGGAACAAAAAGAGAATCGTCTAGAAGAGAAAACGTCTCGATATGAAGTGTGTTTTATTATAATTATATTATGTTATATATGTTATAATTATAGTTATAACCGAAATATTCTATAGAAAAATATATATGATCTTGTCTGCCATGACAAGTTCAATGTCTGTAGATGAAGCTTTAATTCCAAAGTAGACCTAGTAACTCTGTTTTTCCTGTTTTCTATAAATGGTTGTGAATACGAATAAATTGGATCATGTTCAATGAAGTTTGCATAAAAATTAATAAATTCAAAAGTATACGTGATCAAAAGTGAAGCCAATTAATAATTGACCTTCGCCGGCGAAATTTTGGCGACCAACTTCCATTCCCGTTTATAATATTTACTATCGACGTCTTTCATAATCTTCGGTACTGTTTCGATCTGGTTTAATTACCAAGGTCAGTGTCTTTATTACGTAACATTTTGTTTTGGGAAAAAATGGTGCAAATTTTTTTCTTCGTTGCACAATGTTCAAAAGAATCGATTATTATAATTTCTTAACGTTTCAATATAATTTAAAAAGCAAACCAACGATAATTACCATTTTTTTAATATTTTTGTATATTGTGCCGTCCTTGTTGTGAACTGTATATGATCATTAGATTTTACCAAAAATTATATGACGAAGAAAAAGACGAATCGATAAATTGCTTCTTTTGGCAAGTCTGTTAAAACATTACCTGTTATAACAGAAACATTTTTTTACTGCAAGATTCTTAGGAACCTTGCCTTATTTACCACGGTAAGGACTTTAGGAGTATCCAGATCCAGATGTACTGGGTTTATGTAAAATTAGGTATTTTTCATAGTAGGTATTTTTTCTAGTAGGTAATTTTAATCTCATACTCACAAACTTATAATGGTATTTCTTTCATTAGGAAGATATTACGATACGTAAATAAAAATATTAATCTGTAATAGCTTGTAAGATAGATTGATTGATTGTAGATAGTAATAATAATGAAAAAACACCGAAATTATGTATGCATATAACAAAAATTTGCATAAAACTCACAAGTTTGCTCCACATTTTGAAACGTGTGCGAATTAATCCGGTATCCGGTACTTTCATTTCAATGTCGGCAATATGACTGCATTTCGTTGAATGATGACCCTGCTCGATATAAGAGATTTTCGAAAGGCGACCCTTGGGCTTGTAAGCGAAGGTCAAGTTAAGTATTAACTGTTTGGGTTTGTACTTTATTTACTGTTGGTACCTAAACCTTGATTATTCTGACTTGGGTTAGGTCAATGACTTAGGACTTCAAATCACGATAACCTTTTCGGGTTTTAGTGAAATGTAATATTAAATATATTTTAATTTAAAGTGTTATTATACTTTATAATTGCGGAATAAAGGAAAAAATATCCAGAACTATATTATTATTTATTTAAAGGTTGTTTTAGCGCAGTCACCTGAAAATATCAAGCAGTACCAGCTAGAAGGTACCTATTAAGTGTCCCATCACTTCTACAGTGTGAATCGTGTAGGTATTTAAAATTTTCATTTCATACAAAACAATAAAAGCATCACATTTAGCATTTGTCCTCTATTTTTGCTAAAAAAATAAGCACCATCTTTCTTTACAAACGTCAGCATATGATGTCAAGAAACGTGAAGACGTTTTTCCTCAGCAACGTTTACTTTACATTTACCTCTGAAAGTTAAATTACCGGATAGAATGATTACACATTCATGTCGTTGTTAGATGTTATCCAATCGCTGTTTAATTGGCGACCTTGGTGTAATGCTGATTTGTGATCGCAGCGTGCATTGCAAGTTGAGATGATCACTGATACCTTGGATACTGATCTAAAGGGTGTGTGCATAAAGGAAGAATTGAGTCGTAAGATGATCAAGATATTTATGTAAGACTAGCGACCCGCACCGGCTTCGCACGGGTGCAATGCTGATACTAAATATACTACAGAAAAACTGATGTTATTATACATATAAAGCTTCCTCTTCAATCACTCTATCTATTAAAAAAACTGCATCGAAATCCGTTGCGTAGTTTTAAAGATTTAAGCATGCATAGGGATATGGGGACAGAGAAAGCGACTTTGTTTTACACTGAAATTAGAATTAGAATGCAATGGCAACTATCGCCTATGAGCACCTGTGATCATATGTTCGACTGCAGGTGCGTTGCTATTCCTGAGGATTAACTTGAAACGCCTTGGATAAATATGTTTCGTTCGCCACACTTTTCAGCTCGGAAAACCATAGTAGTAAACACTGATGTTATTAGGCAGAAAAGGTGTGGTGGTGTGGCCGGAGGCAGTTTGGAGTTCGATTCCAGAGTCGAACTACACGGGTTCTACCACCTTCAACGTATGTATTATTTAAGGTAGATAAATATCTGCGCTTCAATATATCGATCATAATGGTGGTAGAATAATCGTAGTGTGAAAAGACCCTATAGCTATAAATTAAATGAAGTTTACTACGTGTCCATGTTCATCATTAATGAATAAAATTTAAATTTAGAATCCATTCAAAAAATAAATATATACATTATGTTCACACTTCTAATACGTTCCGGTCCTGAATAAGCGCCGCAGCACCCAATAAGGAAAAATCTTTATAAAATAATAAGCTACCGTTTAGAAAGAAATAAATTTATCACTCGGTTATATTGTGTGTAAATTTTCGGTGTATACATAATTACACACTAGTATTATAAATGCGAAACTTAATTTTGTCAGTTTGTTACGCTATTCCGGCTATGTCGATGGTGATTAAATTTGTTGTAGATTTAATCAATGTCACGAGAAAAATTGTCTTTCATCGTTTCTTAAGTGTTTTCACGTATAATAAATTAATTTCTTCGTCCACAATGAATCTATGAAAATATTTTGTTTGCTAGCTTAAAAAAAAAGTTTTTTCACAACCATTATATCGGTGCCGCGAGTTATTTTACGTACAGTTTAAGTACGTATGAGTCTGAAAGCTTGGGTGAAAAATTATGTTATATTTTTTTTACCCACTGTGTCAAAGGATATCACGCAGACGGTGCAGCGGGAAAATCTTAGTACCTATTTAATCCAATTGAAATTTAAATGTTTGGTTTACTCATTTGGTAACTATAGTGGAATTATCCCTTTAAGGGTTAGAACACACAAGCGACAGTCATTCCCCGCCAGCGACGGTCGACATAACTTAATAATTATGCATTTGGTAAACACTTTTGAATCGTTGACATACTTGCTAATTATAAGTATGCATTTTTACTACAGGACTTTCTCGCAATATCGCGAGCTGTATCTTTAATTACCAATCGCTTTGCAAGGTGAACCAGGAGCAGAGTGAAGCAATCGGCTAAGCATCACAAATCTGTGCTGAATAATAAAATTTGAGTGTCTGTTTTCGAAATAGCTTTAATTTTAATGTTTAAATGATTTCTTCTTTTGGGAAACTTCAGCAGTAAACTATCAAGTGATGGCTACGTAATGGCAATTTCTGATCGGATTGTTGTCCATGGACATCTGTAATCAACTTCAGATAAAGTGCGATTTCATGTTCTCAAAGTTCATGTGAAAATAAAATAAAAAATCTGACAAGTCGAGTGGCGTCTGGAAGCGTCAAAAATTAGTAAACTTAAATAATATTTAATTAGAAGCAATCGAATAATCGCATTTTTAGGGTTCCATACCCAAGGGGTAAAAATGGAACCCTATTACTAAGCCTCCGCTGTCTGTCCGTCTGTCCGTCT
>DWPV01003826.1:0-14562 GCA_018251915.1 Urbanus proteus proteus
GAGTGACTACATGGTGACCGGTGTCAACCAGCTTCTTAATGACGGATGACCATGACGGTGCCCACATGTTGTTTGTGTCTGGTGCATCTCCGAGTATAAGAACCAGCTGTCCGGTCTTTGGACCGGTTTCCACATAGTGGTATTTAACACCCTGAAAATTGTAATAAGGAATATATTACATATTGTGTTGATTAATTAGATGGCTTTAGTCAACAACTACATATAATACAGAGGTCACAATTGAAACTCATTGATCACAAATGTGTTGTAGTATTGCTCTATATGTAAATCATTAGTTATATATATTCCCGGAATGCTATGACGTGGGATTCTTCAAAAAAGCTGCAAAAAGAGCTCTCCTTCAAATCCGGCGATGCATTGACTCCTCTGGTGTTGCAAATGTCCATAGGCGATGGAGACTACTTACCATTAGGAAGCCCATTTAACTTATTGTTAGGATTAAATATATTTAAAAAAATGTACTACTATTACTGTAACAACTATTACTACTATAAAATTGGAGTTACTTATTCTATAGATTTGAAGGTACTTAGAAAATAGTAAGTAGTGTTTTAAAATCTTGTATAATTGCCCTCTATAAATAACTTCTATAAAGAAACTTTTTAAACATTTTCCTAAGCAAGTTTCATGTGGAATTCTAAATTTAAGTGTATTAAGTGAAGACGCATACCATGATTTTGATATAACAATGAACTCCGACAGACGAATCGACTGTAAGTTCGACAGGTGGCGTGTTCTTCGTCCATTTCCTGCGATGCCCTTTCCATAACCTTCGCACCGCGAGCTGTAGAAGCTGCCACAACCCTATGAAGATGCACTGTAACGCCAGCTCCACTGCAGGCCATCCCGATATCACTTGCAACACTCTTTGACTCTTCGCACCCATTTCAGACTAATAAATAGCTAACTTAACAAAACTCTTAAATATTTTATACGTAAAAGTTGTACACGAACGGCGCTTACGTGATCTTTTGTGGCAAACGCATCCTTATCAGTCGTTATCATACGACATTCGATTCGATTCAATTTGAACCAAACGGATGTAGCTGCATCTGTCAGTGTCATGAGACAGCGTGTCAAAAATTCAGAAAGCCAGAACTGTCAAGTGATTTGACATTAATCTGTCACTTGATTCAGAGTTCGGTTTTTAGACGTAAAACAAAAAATAAGTCCCTGTTCATAATGGATACTTGTTGACCGAAGAACTAGGTAGGTAGGTACAAAAATATTAACATATATAACCAATCAATGTGCTCTAAACTGGTTTAATTAAAAAGGCAATAATACGAAGTTGATTTTAGACAACTAAAACAATGCTTAGAGACGTGTGGTTCATTCATGTATCAGTAGATTTTCGACATTTACGAACCAAAAAAAACCGTGCAAATCTTGTTTTAGCACACGCCGGGTATTCGGCAGTAGGTATTATCTGAAAATAAAAAATAATATTTTAACTATGGTGTCGATAATAACTATATACTCAATGAAAGATCTTTATGTGTTTGTGTCCCAATAATATAATTGATTTATCAGTTATTAAATTTTTACCCTTTATTAAGGAAAATATGCAAATACAATGCTGCAAATGCAAAGACTTTATATTACTTAACTTCGATTTACTACTCAACTAAAGTAACCACTTAGCATCAGGTGGATTCGAGTGGATTACATACTCATTTGCAATTACAGTTAAGTATTACTTTATGAAATGAAATTAAATAAAAGTGGATAACACTTCAATAATCATTGATACATAGGTACTCGACATTTGATTTAATTTTGAGTCTATAAATATGCATTCATATGTTTTTTCTACGTTTTATAACGCTGTAAGGATAAACCCGTTCTAAAATATATCTGTTAGCAAGTTGCCTGTGTTCCTCTCTGTATTATGAATCACCATAATGACAGATAACTTTTAAGTCTATCAATAAATCGTCCCGAGGCGAATAAGCTCGTCATCCATCAGGCAATGACTACTGAAATAAACTCTTTACTGCGCTTCCACACATTGGATTGATTGACGCTGTTCAATTGCTCAGCTGCGCGGTTCTGTCACTAGCGCATATTGGTTTTTAACGAAGTAGAATCCGTTAAAGGGTATAAGAATCCATTACATCCATTACATAAAATCCATCCATTACATAAACATGTCTTATAATACGTGCCAATTATTAAATTTATTTTATTTTCACTTATATTCATCACGTTAATCTTAGTTAAGAATTACTGACTAAAAAACAAACTCTTCCTTATAACGGCGTCATAACTCTACAGCGATTTATACACTTTTTTGATTTGTTATAGTTCTTGATATATAAATTTAGACGCGTCACACGATTTCAAAAAAATGCATTCCAGAATCAAATTGCTATTGGCGCCAATGTGTAGACCGGGAGCTACTCATTGCTTTTGTCGTAGGCGTCACAAAGTCCTTTGCCTTGCGTTGTGAGCAAATTTAAACGTTACGGGCTTACGGCGACTGGCCTCTCGTTATCCCATCGTTAGGCAACATGACTTGCCCTTTCTGCGTTTGTCGTCATTACGAGGCCTGAGTGCCTCCTGTCTCGGAACCTTAATTTGTTTTTAAATAAACCCTTGACCATCGACATCTTGTTCATCTTACAGCCACAACATTTCAACTTATTTTAATCGTTGATGCACTTGTAAACAGATTGAAGTTGATCCGTTGTTAAGATTCCTTTATTTTATACTTACAAGTAAGTAAGTATTGTAATCATGAAGTACGTAGGAATTATAATTCCATTATTAATTATTGAACCAACGTTGCGTAATAAGTAAAACTAACAATGTTCTTAATGTCTTTTACACATATTACGCTCAAGTAAGTAGATAGGTATCCACTTAAGTAGATACATGCTACATAAATAAAAAAAATCCTCTTGCAAAAAGATGCGAGTCCGATTTCACGATAAACATCTATTATGCATTATTTGTAGTTAAGAGTGGTTAAATTCTCCATGTATACAAAAGACGTGCCAACTAAAGTTTTATAATTTAATCCAACATGCAGCATTAAAGATGCCAATTCTTAATTAATTTAGGCAAATTACCTATCTTATAAAGGTTTATTTATCATTATATGTATTTAATAATTAATTGTAAATTAACAGTAGGTAAAACAAAACATATCCAGATTTAAAGTCCCAGTCTAAAGTTTGGAAGTGCTCTTATTTGGCGCGCGGGTCGCAGCTTCATTACGCCGGCTGAAAATTGACTTCGTTAGTGCAAGCTGGTAGCGTTGCACTATTTTACGAATCTTAAGCACGGAGTACATGAACATGAATGCATTTTTAACGAAAACGCAATTATTCTCAGGTAAATTAGTCAAGTATTTAAAATAATACATAATTATTACCTTGGAACATGATTAAAAAGGACGCTTTCTACACTCAGATACACAGTAGTATTTTCACCTGTGGTTGACATGGACTCATATAAACTAATACAAACTTAGAACAGAAATCTAAATTCATAATTTAGATATCTGTCTGGTCGGAAATCGAACCCGGGACTCGCTGCGCACCAGACCGTTATGGTGACCGCTTTGACACGGGAGTCGTCACGATTATGATTACAATAAAAGTTCAAATACAATAATTAATGTTATATGTATTTATGATGAAACTTTGGCGTACCGACGACTTTTAAATTGCTGGTTATTTGTACGAGAATAACAAAATTACAACGTCTTTCATTTTCTTCATGTTAACCTGTAGGTACCCAATCAAAGGCAACATTAGCTAACATTTGTAATGGTAATTGAATTTAAACAAGAAGTTAATACAAAAATCCTTCAACAATAACTTTGACGTTTACTAGCCCCTCTAATAGTAATGGAAATGTTACCGTCTACTCAATTCTAAAGCGTAACAGTAACTACTCAATATAACTCAATAAACCGAGTCAATAACGGTTACGAACGCACCCTTATGTCGAATCAAGATGGCGTCATGTCAACTATTATTTTTTCATGAGGCAAAGTCGTAGAGTCGAAAGTCCAATACATTCCCGCTAAAATTTTAATATTGTTGCACATAGAAAGGAACACAAAAGGAGTCCTGGTGTTAAATAATATTGAAAATGAATCTGCGTTGGGGTCCGTAATAGCTATTGCGTCAGTTGCGAGCTCTCAACGCCCTATAAGAAATCAAAACGATTGGTTTTAGGCATATGAGTTTAAAGGATTTTTTGTCACTGGTTATTTGCAAAACTTACTTTGAAAATGTAATGAAAGAAGATATATTTTAGTATAGTTAAAGTAGCTTCAGAACATACAGTTCACCTGAAAGTGATCACTGCCGACACTGCTGTCCATGGATATTTCTAACCAATTCTACATAGAGCATAGACTCTAGTTAAGGTATTATTTCTATAATAGGTATGCATTGCCACTCCTTAGGACTTCCTACTAAATATTCGCCTTGTACTTATATAGGTCAGCCGGCATCCACATGCATCTCATCCTTTTTAAGTTAGAAATGGTGTGACTGAGAACCGTACTGGGTCTACCACCTTGGTAAAATGGAAAAGTAATTTAAGTAACTCATCATTAATATCCTATCCAATCGAAAATATAATTTACGTCTACATGGTGAAATTTGAACAAAGGTCCGCAAAGCTCTATAGCAAGCTCGGCAGTGAGCAAACGAAGTTACACAGTCAAGTACGCAACGAGTGGCTCCCTTGCTCACGCTGTTACCATAACCAATGTTGGAAAAAGTAAAATGTACCTATGTTATATTCAGCCAGTAGATGTTTAACTAGATTTTTGGCAAGAGAGTCAATTTTGTTATAATTATTAACCAGATATGAGATATAATAATAATTTGATATTATTATTTTTTATAGTAGTTATGAAGTAGCAAACGAGCATTCAGTCTACGTGATACCTAATTGGAAACTATCGCCAATGGACTCCTGTGATCAAGCCCAGATAAGATAACAATCTTACCTGAGGTCTACCACAGATGCGTTGCTACCCCTGGGTACTAAATGGAGAGGAACGCCTTGGATAAGTATGTCTCCCTTGCCACACTCTTCAAATCAGAATTCAGCAGCGCTTAATACTGCTGGTTTTAGGCAGAAATAGGTGTGGCGGCAGTGCCGCTGGAATCGAACCACAAAGGGTTCCACCACCTCCAAAAATAATGTTTTGTAATTGTAGAATATAGAATAGTAATTTACATTTTCTTTTATAAAAGTCGCACAGAGTAAAAATGCATAATGTGGTTACCGGTCACTGGCAGAGCATACTAATGCAGCGAAAAAGTAAAAAATGATAACGTCAGCTTTCCCGCGTTCATTGCATCTGCGAATTGTTTTTTTTCCGTTTTAGAACGTGTGGGGAACGCTGATTTGAAAACGGAATTCACAGCCGTTAGTCAGTTAGGCGGAATAAGCTGTGAAATGGTGCGCAGACTTCGTTATTTTCGTAGTCTTTCTGATTGACGTTCTACGACTAGGTAGGAAAATTTTGATGAATCTTGTTATGTCCGACCCATCGTAACCTTTCTACGGCATATGAAGTGTTAATAGGTATATAAAGATTGTTTTATATATCTATATACGAATTTTAGTAGGTCTCTAATTTAGAAAATATATCGACGTACAAACAAACAGAAAGTAAAACCGGACGTCTCAATAAATATAATAACCATTGGTACGCTATTCGAAAAGGGTAAGTTTAGTCGTTCTTGAAGTGTTCCGTACATTAATTTACAGAAATAAAATAAGTATTATAACAGATTCATTCCTGTATCATGAGGTATTATGACTGAAAATTACCTATCTACCAACGTAAAGACCTACTTACGGTGTTACGGTAGGACTATAATTATGTAGGTATGTCTCAAATCTAAGATAGGTAGGTAGCGTATTTTGACAAAATAAGAACATTTATTATGTACGTATTACCAACACAACATCTATCATCCTAAAATAAGAAAAAATATATCTACCAAAATCTCAGATAAATAAAATCATAAAGGTTTTTTTAATTTGACGAAAGAGCCCTAAAATTGCAAACGGAGTCGCAGTGTCGTGTTTCAAGCAACGAGACTCCGGTACCTGGGCCATTATGCCCGATAATTTGATAAGTATCCCCATCCTTAGGGATTCCGGCTATTATTCGATTAGCGAATGCTTTCAAATATAATTTTGGGTGTGAAATTGAAAAGGCATCGCCTTTGTATGTTGATGTGGGTTTGTGGTTAATATGTCGCCTCGTTATATTTGTGTATCGAAATTTGAATCTTGAACATACTTACAATTTTTTCAATACGGATTGTATTTGTAAATGGTGAAATATTTGTTGGTCTTAATCTCTACTTGTAATGTGTGAGATACCTTCTTACTAATTTTTTTAATTAGAACTAAATAATATTGAAGCATACGACAGTTGAATCAATATTGAACCACCACTTAGCTACAAATTACCTTTGCCACTGCCGCCCATGGATATCTGGGGTAGGTACCCCATAGGTGAACCACATATTATTCTTAGCTACTCGAGGTTGGCTAAAGATGTGTTGCTATTTAAATGTGGTCCCGTATCTGGTTTGAACGGTATAATTATACTTAGGACTAACAGAAAGCTTTCCCCAGTCCCTAGTAATAGCACGGCATCTGTGGTCAACTTCAAGTTGGACATTAATCTCATTAAGGGCCACGAAGTGACCACTTACAATCAAGTAGACTCCATGGTCCTCCGTTTCAACTTAATAAAAACGTAACGTTACCTTAGTAGTCCCGTCACGTCCCCGCGTCGTGTCCGTGTCGCCCCGCCATTTACATGACAACTGACAGCCCCCGGGGGGTATGTACGGGATACTTATGTGCACGATTTGCATTGCAGACTGCGTTTTTAGTAATACCTAGATTAATCTATCTTAAAATTTGATTGATACTAATTTCTGATTCCGGTTTTTGTGGATGAAATTACATACAAACCTTCCTCTTGAATCACTCAATATATCAAAAAAACTCATCAAAATCTGTTACGTATTTTAAACATCTACCTAAGCATACATAAGAACAGACAGCGGAAAGCGACTTTTTGATTTTTTTTGAACCTTCAATAAAATCTTCTGAGACTGATCTGAGACTGGTCCCAGATACCTTTCTTTACCTGAGGACTAAGCTGGAACACTCCGGATACGTGAGTATGCATACCTATCATATCATAGAGAACCATTTCTAGCAGTAGAGCATAAAAAGGTTTGCAGTTTTAAACAAATTTTACTCCAGTAGATATATATTTAGGTATACCTATATTGTATATCTCAAGAAGTACCTATACCTACTTGATCCACTAAGAACAAATTCATTTGATATCATCAACACCATCGGCGTAGACTGTCTATGCAACGTCACGTCTCCAACCCTCCATCCCTCCAACGCCCTATCTGGTACGTGACAACCCCAGGAACTGTAGATATGGGGGCGGATACGTGATTACATAACATTTGTAAGAACTTGATTTTAATTTGGTTGCGATGGAGCCATGGAGGGATTTCTTACGTAACATGTATCTAAAGAAGAAACGCCTCTCATGCATAGATTTATGGACATGATTTATATTATTATGCCATGGACAAATTGCACTTATTAAGTAGTTGTAATGTTCAAAATTTAAATAGGTAGTTACTGCAAAGAAAACCTAGAATGTATAATATGTTGTCTTTCTCGCCTATTGTAACCATATCCATATCTACTCGTAGAGTAACAAACACTTAATAAGTATACCGAAATGTATTGACGTTTCTTAATTAACTTTTCTTAGCATCTTTATCTCTAGCAGTTTCCGATTAAGTATGTTGGTACTGTCGATCGAAGTTTATTATGGCTTGATATATGTATATCTTTTTCATAATTTATTGGTTTTAAGTGTCGTGAAAAAAATCCAGTCGATGATCACAACCAAACACTTCCAGTTTGAGTAGATTTTTATTAGTGTAGAGTGTAATTTATAGGAGAATGAAAATAAATAGCTTATACATACATCAACATGTCCGCTATGAACTACCCAAAAAAACAAATGCTAAGACCAAATGATAAATTAACACTGTACGTAGTATCTGGCATAATTCCAGGATACGTAAGTTAATCTAAAAAAATGACATTTTAAAATAACCTACGTAAAATTTAAAAGAGAAAACTCCTAGCATATAATAATTTTAAAATAACCTACATGGAATTTAAAGAGAAAACTCCCAGCATATAATAATATCATTTCCTCTAAACCCCAGAGGGTTGGAGGGTGCTCCAGATGACGGGCAGGTGTCTGTCTGCAGAGTGGCTTCGTTGGCGGAGAGCGCGTCTCGGAACACTTGCTACATTTCTACGTTAACTGGATTCAATTCACGAGGTTGTTTTAATCCTCACTTAGGAATTATAATAACGTACTGAAATGTGAAATGTTACAAAAATTAAATTCTTATTTAGTTCTTAAAAAATGTACTAAATAGTTACAATAACACTTTAGTTGTAGGTAGGTGCGGATAGATGGGTAGGTAGATAGTTTGCTGATAAAAATATTTTGGTTTTCCGATGAAAAGTTTTATATCTATAAAAAAGTTTTCATCAACTATGCGTAAATAATTAGTGTGAAAATTGATTTAGCTTATTATGAGAACTCTATAAATAAATATAAATAAAACTCTATAAATAAATCTAAGTAAATAATGATTTATTTACCGAAAAAAGTGAAAAAAAAAAACAAATTAGGTTAATACGTTAGTATGTATGTATGTACATCGTAGGTATTTGTTTGTTAATCAATTTCATTTTGAGGTTTAGTCATTTCTTTTAATATTTAGGCGCTAACTCTACATAATACCGTCTATCCACTTATTAATATTGGTCTGCCTACCTACCAACATGGTACGGTTTACTAAAACATAATCAACATGCTATAACAAGCGCTTATCGTCTGCGAGCAAATTTATTCATCACGAATAAGGGAAGAGGCTAATTTAAATGCGGTCGGAACATTATTTGTACTTTATTGTACCCACTCATCATTATTACTTATAGCCTGTTCCTGTCTTTGAGTTATGAAGCTTTGGGGGAAACGTTGGTGGCCGAAACATAAATTCTGTTATAATAATGTAGGAAATACCTCTTATTATTGAAAGTTGTCTAGTTTAAAATGTTTTAAGCGTTCATATTTTATGTTAGCTTGTTCATTGGAGCTCTACATAAAATAGATAATCTATACAAATAAATAAGCTCGGCCAGACTATAATTTAAAAATTGCTGCCAATTTCTAGGGCATGTTCTATAAATTTGTGCTATGTAACTTTAAATTATCGTGGTAAAATGAGCAGGTACCTCATTATAACAAGTATAATCTTTGTATTATGGCCGTGCTAAAATAATTCAGTAGGTAATGTTATTGTTTGCCAACAGAATTTCTTTTGTTTTATTTTTCTTAGTGATTATACAGATTTATATTTTATATTTATCGAATAAAATAAATGATGGTTTATTCATAAATACTACCCAAGTAGGTCACGAAGTCACGACTCTAAAATCATTCAAAACGAAACACAAGTCTATTTGAGACTTAAAATTATTAAATAATTAGACTTTGGGTAGTTACTTATGTGTATGCTGATTTATAAAAAAATAGACAGATAAAAAAGGCCTACGTGCATAGACTAAAAAGCATTCTAATTTAATTTACGAGACTGACAGCTGACCAAACGGCTTGAGTCACTGATACCGGCCGGTCACTCGAGTTGAAGTTGTCATCTATTGTCTGTGGTCACGTACGCTATTATCTATGGTTAACGGGATGACAGACAAAATACGCGGTTACGCGGGATGCTGTGTTATTCCAACTGGACCATCTTTTTAAAAAGAATCGTTTTGAATTTAAATTGGGGTCCTTGAGTTTTATTTTGGTGAACGTTATCATAAATTGAATGGAATGTTTTGATAATTACGGAATGAAAATAAATAGTGCGTGTTACTATTAATGCATCCATGGTAATTGGTTCTATTTTTGATGATTGGCAAGAAGTTGGTTGAAAAGAATAGCTAAATTGGTAGGTTTAGGCGTGTGCCTATTGTCAAAATAATATTTACATAATAAGTAGTTAGGTGCTTTTATGTAAATATTATTTTATAAATGGACATAGCAAAATGTAGAGTCGCTTCTCTCCCCCCGGTGCTTTAGATCACTATTCATTCATTAATTAATAAATATTTTATTATACGTTTTAGAAATGTAACAAGTAGGTAGGTACATACCTACTTTGCTTATTGTAAGTAGGTAGTTACTTATAGATCTTAACACTAAACATTTTTGATAGCTTCGTTTTCAGATTGTTATTTGCAGTAATTTTAATTTGGTATTAATTTTAATTAAATTTGTATGTCTTAAGATTCTATTTTTATTTACGTCCTGGCTAAAACCTATTCCAAATTTAAATTCTCCTGGAATCAAACTTTACTGACGACCTTTGTCAACCATTCACTCTTCAGTTCACTCCTCAATCAGCATAGTGACGTAACATAACGGTACATTGTACTTACAATGTTAATGTACGTGGGAGGCTTAGGTACGGTGTAATATACACGTCCCTACTGGGCGGGGTCCCGGACAGCCAATCCTGTAACTGATACCCTACTTCTTCTAAACAAACCACAGTGTATAACCACCCTTAATATTGTACCATAGAGCAGAAATTCCCGCGTTAAAAATATGAAGTTCTGTAAGTGATACCCTAGTTCGTCTATGGTATGACAAGCAATTTTGGTATTTGTTGTGTTGGAATATGAACGGTATTGGTGCAGCATGCCACTGTAATTGATACGCTGAGCCCAAATTGGTGCTATTTAGAGTGATTTGTATGTAGATTGTTGTAGTATATTATGTAAAACATTGTTGTATGTGTTCAACAGTGTACGTTGTTTGTTGTTGACTATCGTGAATACAATAAATGACAATTGAATGGTACCTGATATCTTATGAGTAAAATATACTATGAAATTGCGTATATGTTGTTTATAGCCAAGTGGGTAATATTTTATCTCTTATTTCTTAAATTATTCTATAAATTGAATTTTGTTGATAGTTGCATTCAATGTTGAAAAGTCTTGTAAAATATAGAATACGTGTAATAAAATGAAAATCAACAATACCGTGGCCATACTCCTATCTATCTAAAAGTAGTAAGTGACTTTTTTACCTGTGAACAAGTAGATAAATTGTCAAAGTTTCTAAATAATCATACCTAAGTTGGTAGGTACCTACCCAAAATATTTCCCGTATTTGACATTCTAACGTAAAACAAAACAAAAAAACGGAAAGGGGAGGTAGGGCGCACCTGACGCCGGAAGTCATTAGTAAATAGATGGACACAACGGCGATAACACCCCACTCTACCCGAAATTGCTTCAAACAAATATGATTATTCACTTACCAAAATATTTGATAACCCTTATATCATTGACATAAAGTTGACTTTGAAAAATGGTGCGGATAGTTGAATGAAAATGTAACTATGTTTTTCAGTATTAAAAAAGGTCTGCCAACACCCCTATTCACTCGGTATCTATTGTAACGATCACCAAAGAAGTCTATTGAGGATTTTCAAAATGTCTCCGATGAGTTTTTTTACTTTCACATTTGGGGTGCGAGTGATTTCCTGTCTGAAGCTTAGTAATCTTTATCTATCCAAATCTTTATCTTTAATCTGTTTCTGTAGAAAATTAATTTGGAGATTATATTACGACAGGTAGCTAATACGAGGAATATTAATGGGTTAAAACAAATTAGGTAATATATTCACTCTTGTGGACTTGGTATCATGAGCCATTAGAGCAAACAAAATACATACATTTTTGCAGAGCATTTTTCATCATAAAATCATCTCATTCAATTCAAGTCATCTCTTGTATCTAAACATCTAAGGCAGTACAATACAAGTTTGCATGTGCGAACATTTATAATACGTGCATTAAATAATAAAAAAAAATACAGCCGAATTGAGAATCGAGTTGATTTGAGAACCTCCTCCTTTTCGAAGTCTTTTAAAAATACATACCTAGTCATAATCCATGAGCAATAGAGCTTTCAATTTGACACGATTCACGAGAAATATCCTCAATCCTCATGTATAATGGATGCATGATAGACGCTAAAGAGTTACTCGTCGTGAACCCCCTCCTTATTAACTTACCAAAACCAACAATCGTGATTAAATCGCGCGGCAACTAATAAAATAATAAGACTTGCTCTCTAACGCTGACACGGCTTACATGCTGCTGACTGGTATGAATAATGAATTGCTTAGTTTCTATGCAAATGGACTCGCTTCCTATTCACGGCGTTTGTGCGTGAAATTGCGGCGTAAAATATGAGCTTCCTAATGTTTTTATTAACAAAAATCTATATAATACCTAATTAAGTTCTTACATAAACTTCTTTTATTTATTTATGTTGTGTTTGGCTTTGTGTCTGGCTTTTAACTGTATGCCTATATTTAATAAAGTTTAGGTACATATTATTTGATAAAATTAATGAGTATTTGATTAATTAATCTTGTAAGTACCTATATAAGCAATACAATATCTACTTTTATTAGGTATACCAACATAATTATTAATTTCTTTTGTGTTAGTAGAGTTTTGTAAGTGATGGTTTAAAAAAATATTTTTCTACACTAATACTTATTTGTAAAACAAAGAATTATAGGAAACTTAGACATATGTTTTCAGAGGATAAGTGTCGTGAAATCGACAAAATACTATCCTTACGACATATTCTACGACATTGTCTAAGTAGACAAGTCAGACAATAGTACAACTATCGCAGATCAATTAGCGTAACTTTCTACAAATAGCCCGATCATAGCCTTGAATTGGCGTTACGTTTACAATGCAACTGCACTGACATTTTAAGATGATTACACCACAATTACGTCGGCATGTGAACCCGGGAGAGAGGGGGGCATAAATTTCATTACAATTAGCTGTCGTGGCCATGAATAATTCATCGGCTCTGAGGGGTCCAAACATGAAGGGTTAACAGATGACCAGTTAGTACTGTTTGCTGGAATTACTCGCCCACCAATTTGCCCGACGTTTCATTACGGTTTGGATTTTGCACAATTTGAATGCTAATCCTAATTCCGATTGTAAAGATTAGTTACGCTATTGCTGTTTGTACGGTTAATTAACTAATTCGCGGTTCTCACTGTTTGTTTAAATCGGGAATTGTGGCTGTTGGTACTCAATTTACCTACGTTGTAGCAGCTCTAGGTAGGTATATGTATATTCAGTCAATTGTTGTCTATGGTCTGTAAATGTCATAGCATAATTGATACTAGAAATTGATTAGAATTTATTTTGTAATTTAATAATATGATAGGCACTTTAATTACTCGTACTTTCATACGTACTACGTCCTTATTAAAATGGCGTTTTAAAAAGAAAGTAATAACAACTGAAGTTACTGAATGTAAGAAAAAGCATAGCTTTCTAGGCCTATTTATAGCTCAGGACTTCTCAGAACAAATGATCAGAAAAAACTAATCCTTACATTCTCATGCTTTAATACCTTTACAAACCACTCTCGCAAGGTAAAGGTCAACAGCCGAGACGAGGAACACACTGATTCCCTGGAAAGCAAACAGCATCCTGCACCAGTCTATCATTTTAGCAGATAATGTTACCCTGCCTTCTAAGCTATATTTGATTTATACCTTCCAAAACGTCCTATGCACGCAACACAGTCAAACAAAATTGAACGTAAACTAAACGCAACAAGGTTGAACGGTATGTCACAAGTTATAGGAGATGCGAGTGTTAATGAGCGATCTGAAGTGTTGACACTGTATTTAGCAGTTCATTTCAGTTGTCACGAGTGATTTTAGTTATGTGATCACCTTCTAACCTCGCTGATCGGGTTTCAGGAGTGTGGTCTAAGAAAAATAAAATTTTACGTAGATGTGTTTTCCTGAATATGATATTAAGTAGCTATACTTATCAATAAGAAAAAGAGTTTAAATAGCATTTCCTGTGTAGACTGTAGTTGAAATCTCGTTGTCACTAATACACATCAAACACTATTTTGTTTTTAGAAAGAAAAAAAACTTAATGTACTCGAGATATTTGTATAGGTTAATATTAATTTGATGAAATTGGACAATATTATACGTGTAGGTAATAACATTGAGTAGTAAGTATAGTTTTAAATAAAATCAGAAATTGTTAAGTAATTTTCATCTTATTGTAAAACTTCATAATTTACTAATATTTGTAATAAAAAATCCTATAAATAAAATTGATTTAAAATCATAATTGGATATTTGCATGATTTTCCAATCCATTAAATAGTTATGTCTTATTATTTTTTATTTTTTTTTTAAAAAATTTGAATTTTTTTTTTATTTTATTTATAAACATTTAAACTATTTAACAATAAAAAAAATGTTAAAATTTAAACGTATAGGTAGCTCCCTCTTGCGTATGTGACGTCATTGTGCATATTCCATTTAAATTTGTTCG
>DWPV01003827.1:0-14559 GCA_018251915.1 Urbanus proteus proteus
TTTATCCCGGGAAAATGTGCGGTTCCCGTGGGATACATTTATTTTGTTTTATCGCCGTGTCAATCTCGCGACATGTTAATTTATTTACTTTTCAAACGCTGGTGAAACCGCGGGTATCATCTAGTATATTATAAACTATTGCTTTACTAAGTTAATTTCAATATTTAAACATTGCTACGTTAAAAGTTTGAAACGTAGTTGAGACATTTCCCAGTATCTCGCTACGAGTATAATCAGCTTGAAACTGGTGTTTCTTATTCTACTCTCTTTATACCGGACACCTGTATTATACTATTTGTAAGGAGAGCTTCCTCTGCATTGTATACTAATAAGATTGGCTGGCATTATTATAATAAAAAGGAGCATTAGCTGAGCTGCCAGTTTCCTCGTATTTTCTAGACTTTATCTCGGATTTGTTATTGTACGAGGCAGACATTTCATTGTGTCGTGAGTGTACTGCATGGTTTACAGCGTTGATCAAGTCTCTACACGTGTTAACATAAATAAATATGGTTTTCTACGTTCCAATTGCAAACTTAGATAAACAAGTAATAGATACTAGCTTTGAATTTAATGAAAAGACGTGCATTACTTCAGAACATATGACTATATGATGGAGGGCGTCTCAATATACTTTTTGTGATGGTGACTACTTTTACTACTTATCAT
This sequence comes from Urbanus proteus proteus, assembly GCA_018251915.1. Taxonomy (NCBI): domain Eukaryota; kingdom Metazoa; phylum Arthropoda; class Insecta; order Lepidoptera; family Hesperiidae; genus Urbanus; species Urbanus proteus. The sequence continues at coordinate 670 of DWPV01003827.1, forward strand.
AAAGAAATAATATTGACATTTTGTAATCTATTATCTATCTTATTACATTAACAAAATAATATTTGAAATTGATGTCAATAAAGTGGTGGGTTTAAAATTTGGTATCAAATGACAATATTGAAACCATTTAAATTTAATGGTATTCAAAGTATTCGGGATCCACTGACAATAAATGCCATGTCAATTTAATTAAACGGGGTAATTGGAATTGTAATTCTATTAATGAATTGTTTCGTGCCGACCTGCGTACCGATACAGTAATAATTAAGGAGCCAACAATGACAATTACAACACTTAAATAACTACAGCATTCACAAATAAATGCCGTTAGGAAGACTGCATACTATTTATTTATTGACCTATATTAAATTGAATATCTTGATATTAAATTGAATATCTTGATATTAAATTTAATATTGATATTTGCAATCATGGAATTTCTACATAATTCCTCGATTACAACCTTACGAGTATTTCAAAATAGGTGTGATGGAATATTTTGAAGTTAAAACCGCAGGTAATATGTATAAAGAATCTCAATTTGTTTTTTATTTTATTTTAAGACAACTAAGTTTATATTTCTTGATGAAAATCGATATTTTGTAACATTGACTGGATATACATATAATTATTCCGGTCCATTATATTGCTACTTTTCTCAATCTTTTGGAAAACCGGTAATAAATTGCTCCAAGAAAACAATGCTGTGTAGAGTGACTTTACTCATAATTTAATAACATTAAACATTAATTTACGTTAACTTATTGTAGCATAAATAACATTTGACTTAACAATACAAGAGCTACAATACTAGCCTCATTTGCAGTATGTTTTTCTTGTCCAGCGGTAGCAGTGGGCCGGAAGTGCATTGCGCGCCACAGCCGTGTGTGCGGATATGGACCGCGCGCTGGAGCTCTGAGCGCGGACTCACTTCCCGGCACTGGCAAAGCCGAATTACGTGTGGCGTAAGCCATAAGCTATAGCGAGTTGACAATGTTATGTTGCCATAAATAATTAAATTTTTATAATACCATTTATATTATGTTTATAGAAACAATAATTATAGAAATATGTCTTTCCAAGCATAATATTATAGTCTGGTTTTAATACTCTAGCACTTAAACAATTTAAAAATGAGGAATTGTGATCCAATGGTAAGAACCCATTTATTTATTGGTGCCATTTCAATTATGATATAGAGAAGTTTTTAATAATATGAACTTATTATCGAAAATGAATAAGGCTTGGACCACGCTATAATAGTTTCATTGGCAAGAGTCTCCGCGGCGCGCTCGAGCGAGCAGCTCGCAATCGCTCACGACGTCGAATCGATTCTACTTATTCGCTGCTATTTACTATTTCGCTTCCAATATAGCCAGTTTGGCACTTGAATTAGTTGAAACGGCAGCAATGGAAAGCTACTGGCGTAGTGCAGGAACCAATTGTATGGAAACGAAACTTGATCAATCTAACGTTACAGCTGTGGTGTAAATTATTTTTCGTTTAATTTGCATTTTATATTATGTATTCTCAATTACTTTATTAATTAAAATTTGGTTCCTTGATTATGAAGCCTTTGTTAATACGCACTTGAATAAAGATTATTCAATTCAAATTAAATTTTATCTCGACAGGAATTTTTTATAGACCACAAATATTAACTTATATAATATAAGATATCTGTATGTTTTCTAATATTTAACTGCTGAAGTTGAGGTGGCTACTCCTTTGTGGCGGCGCAGCTTTGTGCCGCGCCGGCGACGGGCGGTTAGTGTTCCTGTACGCGGACCGCTCACCAGATTGTGTAGTAAAAACAATATATACAATATAATAGTATAATTCTTATACGGTATAAGAATAAAAGTAATACTTTATTATATAGGTACTTCTAAGAGGAAACAAATGGTTTATAACGCTCATAACCACTTAAAAATTGCCAATAGAATTTTTTCACACTGACATACAGTACCTATACAATTTATACCTACGAAACGACGATAACGCTTAATAAATAATTGAACCAAATATATGTATCTAAACATGTCTGTGAATTGAACTATTAATTTAACGTGCGTCGCTAACATGACAGCGTCCATTGAACAAGCATAATTTATTAATGCACATTAGACAAAGGGGGTGTAAATCTTTTTAGGTGTAACATCGGAAGCAGTACTGCTATACGTACTTCTATCTAATAACAGCAGTTTTTTCCGCCATCTGCATCTATATATTCGGGATTTTATAAAAATATGCAATATGTAATTTGATTATATTTTTGTCATAAAAAATATGAGGTATAAATTTTAAACAAGACCACAACTTACACAAAGTGTGTCTAGATATTTAATCATATCTACAGTATAAAATAAGTCAATTTTATTATATTAAAGGTAAAACAATAATAAGAAAATGTTCACAGTAACTGCTTGAAAGCAGATAATATGTCATGTCGAACACGTAAAGCAGATGTAGCGAAAAATTGTACGAGCGCTAGGAAATTCCCGCGAAGCCGCGCCGCACTCGCTAACACCTCATCCATTAACAAACAAAAGCAGAACTGCTATAAAAAGCCACGTATAAAGCAACGTAACACTTTTCAACTGGATTGAATAGCGTGCTCTCGGAGGTCTAACTGAATAAGTCGCAAATAAAATTACAGGTCGCAATGAAAGGGCGCCGGAGCGGGCATCGCAGCGGGCGGCGGAGCGGGCGGCGGCGCGGAAAGCGGAGCGGGCGGCGGGCGCTCAATGGACGCGTCCGTCCGTTTCATTACGACGAGCTTCGCATAAAAGTAAAAGATAGGCTCGAATTTGTATGCCCCGGTGCGCACTTGGTCTTATTTTAACGCCATTATTCGAAATGAGCATTTTTGTCTGCGAATTAAAACGCTCCCTGCAAAGCAAAAGTTTTACAGCTTTAGACCTCTTTATGCGAGTGATGAATAACGCGAATCGAGGTTAAATTAACTCGTCAAAAATCTCCTGATTATCACAGGAGATACCGCACCGGAGTTTTAACGTTCCGTCTGGTACAGGTTCCATCGCGACAATTATATTCGCCGAAGTGCGCGTAGCACTTAGAGATGCATTTTTCTTTAGAAATTAAAAGTGCTAAAACAACTGGGTGACGACAGCGCGCCGCGGTGAAATTCATTTCGATATGGCGCTCCCGCAATCACTTACGGCGACGACTCCGCCGCAATTAAGTCCACCATGAAATGTATTTCTTTTAATTCACGTCGCTTCATTCATCCTCGCGGCGGCGACGCGCGCGGCCGCACAATGCTCTCCAATCTCGTTCCTCCAGACGAAACAGATTAGATCGGAACAGACAATGCGCGGATGGCGGCCGCCGAACTGCGCGGGCTCCTGACGCTGATTACTCTCGCTTTTGTGCGCGACGCCGAACTCCGGCCGCTTCATTCTTTGTTATTCAAATGCTGCTACACGATAGCGTCCTAACTTTGAATTAGTTTCCGTTTGAATGATTTAGGAGCTGTTGGTTTTGATTATTTCGTAGCTTCTGTTGAATAGTTATACTATATTTCTGGTTCTAAATGAATTACGTAGTAATACATGATCTTTATACATACGTAAATTTTACTTTTATTATAAAAATATGTTTGATTTATGTAGCGGGTCGCAATATGCAATAATATTTCCGTCTTGTGCATATAACACTTATCTAAATTCTCTCCCAAACCTATCTATGCTAGTAAATAAACAGTATCATTACCGTCCGGGGCCGTCCTTTTAATTTGGAACATAATGAGTTCCGCACATCTGGAGGCCGAGAGTCCCTCTCGGTGCGCTGCTCTGTGGCGTTACATCACCCCGTTGCAGGTTTCATTTTCTTTTCATCAAGGTATCTTCACGCTCCGGGGACGACGTCTCCGCCCCCTGCCCCTCCTCCGCATACTCTCTGCCATCCTTCGTCCCCTCAATTTGAAAGTGTTTTAATTTTTTTCTCCTCAGCCTCTGCTTCCAGCATTAATTTCAGTGAATCGTCGAAGTTGTTGTTTGAATGGCGATCTGTTTAAGTGTAAAGTGGATGACAGAAAACAAAGCAACCAAATGAACTGAAACTTTTTCAATGACAAACCTTTTTCTTTCGAATACTTTCTAAAGGAATTTTACGTAAAATTGCGTACATTACCTACTTTGCACACGCATACTACTTTTACAGTCGATATTCATATTGTCGGTTAACTTCATAAAATATCTATAACACTTAATTTCCTACATCCTATAATACATTGAAGAGAAACTTAATAAATTGTTGCATCATTGAGATGCACGAGCGCTGCCGTGCATATTATTATGTCACGTACTTAATATTATTGTTATTGTAATATTCCCCGTAGGGAAGCAAGCCACATGTTATACAAAAGTATATGTTTAAATTGATTCCAGGCTCTGAATTTAGGTGTAAATCTGAAAAGTTATTATGAGAAGGATAAAGTTGGGTGTAAATAGGTAAAGTAAAATTAGGTAAAGATCAACACAGATGCTTGTATTCCCTTATATATAACATTTTTAATTGTTTTAAAACGTTTTATATACGAATCATAATATACATCAAATAAATACCTAGAGAAGTTTTTTACTCACAGTTACGGAAGACATGAAAATTCCATGAAACTTCGCAACACTAAGAAGATCTCATTTCCACAAATCAGTGCTCGTATGGAACGTGGAGCGACTGGCGCGCTTCATATTATGTTGATGATATTATCCGCACACATCGTTGCGTGCGACGGGCTGACGGCTTCCTTATTGCGGAAATCTACCTCCGAGTGAAGAGTACTGACGATAGGTAATTCTTGATGGATATGGATGGTTATACACCAATCAAAGTTTTTATTAGGTAATGCTAGATGTGGTAAGGGAGATTTTTGATCGAGGCATTCCACGTAAGTCCTCATGGGTGGTAACGCGCTTGTGTTCGACTTCAGGTCTCATGACTTATGGTTGTTCATGAATGGCAGCGGTCAATTACCATAAGGTTCACGTGCTCGTTTGTTACTTCAATTCTATAAGAAAAAATAAGAAAGAACTGATTCCTTAGTTCCTATGAACTAAACCTAATGTATCTCGTATACCAGTCGTACCAATAACCAATCTCAAATGTAACATTCGATCTACGGAAGAAATACGTGTGGCGGCGGTGCTTCCGCAGCCTCTACAAAGGGATTCCATCATTTTCTCGCTTCTAACCACCACCGGTAACTGCCCAACTACTGAGTAATAACACGGTGAGCAATCTCCGGCCGCCGCTCCCCGCCGCGCCCGCACGCAATCGCAACCGCGGGTTCTCATCATGCCAAACGAAATCATCTATTGGTTTATACATACTCGTATACTTTGTAATTGTCAAAAAATATATGAAAATGAAAAATTAAAAATAAGATAAAATCAAAAACTATGTTAGGATTTTTTTCCATAGTGTTTAAAAATATGGCGTATAATTTACGTCATGGAATCGTATAAAATATGCAGGTTTTAAAGTGAGTAAGGTGATTTTTTTTTATTATCGGGATATAAAATATCGATATCGGGTATATATTAAAAATATATTATATTCTGTTTTTGTTACATACAAATATTCAGTAATATTTGAGAGCACAACCTCTTTATTAGTTCGTAAATCTTAAGCTAGTATTTAAATTTTTCTTAAAAAACTTGAGTGATATTATAGTTATATGCCAGCCATTTAATTATAATTAACCCTATAATTTCAAACGTGGTGTTTAATGCCGCAACGTAGACATCCCTCTACAAGCGTTGCTATTAAACTTCGCAAGTAATGAGATGTTCTAAGAGGATTAATTAACACTCATTAGTCGAGTGTGAAAGACGACCCAAGTTGTCCTTCGCTCGACCCTACAATAATATCTTTGAGATAAATGACCCGATTCTTCATCAAGTTACGCCACTCAATTTAGATAGCAACTGTCAAAGCGATTGCTTTTATTAAATGTACATTAATTTTAGTCGAGCTCTATCGCGCGCTTTCATTCGTAATATTCATTACAATTTAGAGCCGAAAATGAAGCGCGGCTAACAAGATCTTCACGGTAAATGAAATTTTCGCTCTATTCAAATTGTGTTCAGAAACAGAAACTGATAATTGAAAATCGAATGTCCGCCTATGATATAGAATTTGTTATTCCAAAAACACTTTTTACCAAATAGAAATTCGAAATTTTATAACTTAATGTTTCATTCATAACAAAAATGTGATATTTGCGCTGATTTTTATTAGTCCACCACACTAGGATTGTCTCCTGTGTTGTATCATGAAATAACATCTGTCTGGCCGAGAATCGAATCCGAAACCACTGCATGTTAGACTGGTATGGTGGCCGTTCCGTAATGTGAGTCGTCAATATGGGCCTTTATAATTGAAATTTAAACGATTTTTATCTTACGTTACAAATTTAATTGAATATACGTCCGCAATACTTCTCGTGTGGCGAAGTAAATCCTGGATTCCAAGAATATAACGTTGGGTTGGACTCGTAGCGCAGGAAGTTGGTATCCGTAGCGCTCCGCCAGCCTCACTCAGAGTTCGGCCGCGGCTTGCGGCATACGTCCGCACACGCGCGGCCCCGCGGCCTACGAATCGCGCTACGAACTACGAATCTGCTACGAATAAGCTACGGGCGCCACTACGATACTCATATCTTTCTGCCATTACATTTTTAAATCCCATTTCTTAATTAGTCTTTAAACTCGTGTAGTGTTCAGTGAAACTAAGGTTGTGCTTAAATGTTTCGTGCGACGGTTGTTCCCAAAGCAGGTGAGTTTAAAGTTATTGTTTGATGCTAACTCTCGCGGTAGCTCACGCTCCATTTCATTCGGGTATCGCAAAACTTGGAGTTTACTTTGAAAGTTCGGCAAAGACTAATAAAATATTGTTTTGTTTGAGGTTTAATAATTACAAATAATAATTATTATACGTTTATTAATATTTTAAAATAAGAAATACGAAATACACAGATATAAAATCTCTGTTAAATAAAAATTGACGGGGACACACGAATATTCACAACGATTATGGAAACATACTCTATGTTTCCATAATCGTTGATGTCTGCTTTGTTTCGTAAGTATTATTATTCATACATAATAGTGAAAAAGCTACTAAAAATCATAAATTTTATCACTTTAATAGAATATTAATTATGGATATTATCTACAATACAATTTAATATTCAATTTCGGCGATATGATATGAGACTCGTGATGGTAATCGTAATCGATACGTAATATTGTCCAATGACAATACACTACCTATTCCATTAACCTAATGCTTTGTATTCTTGTATTATTGACATTCGCGCTAAAATATTTGTACCGCTAGCAATTTTGTTTTTATTTGAGTACCGTAGGGCCTATCCTTTTTGTGTTCAACTGACCGTTTGATTACAAAGGGCTTGAGTTAACATTAGAGTTTAGTTGCTGAACACAGTTTGTAACATTATTCGCTTAAAATTATAATATCGGTCCACTTTTGAAGGTGGTAGAATTCTATGTAGTTTTATGCACCACCTTGACACCTATTTCTGCCTTATAACAACAGTGTTCAGCACTGCTGCGTTCTGGTCTAAAGGGTGTGGTCAGGGAGATATACTTATCCGAGACGTTCCAGCTCAGTCTTCAGGGGTAGCAACGCATCTGTGGTCAACCTCAGGTAGGACCTTGATCTTATATAGGATTGATTAGCGGGCGGCAGTTGCCACGTACCATCAGGTAGACTGCTCGTTTGCTACGTCGATTATATAAAAACAACTTATTTTCGTGTGCTACTCTCCTACTGCTACTCTTACTTCTTTTCTTGTGATTTGACTTCAGCGCTGCTGGGTTCTGATTCGTAAGGGAGATCTTATCCGAGGCTTCCTAACTTGGTCCTTAGGAGCAGTTACACTTCTATGGTCAATCTCAGGGGGGAGAGGGGGCACTAATCCTATCGAAGGCAGACTATAGTTGACAATGGATAGCTGAAAATCAGATGAACTGCATGTTCAATACCTTCTTCATTATTATACTGTCTTACAGCTTACATCTGTGTGTTGTGGTGGAAAATAACGGTCCGGTATACATCACTATACATCAATGGCGTCTCGTCTCAAATGACTTGATTTGCCTTTGAATAGCCATTCATCCATTCATAGATATCGTAGTGGTTTGAAATTCGACTCTCAAACTGAGGTTTTATGATTTATATCTTAGAACTTTGATTTATTTCCTTTTTTTGGATTAAAAGTTCATTATCACATTTTTAACATTTGATATGGCAAATTTTAAAACTGACGTCTGAAGGTTTTTAATGTCTTCCAATCTGCACTTGACCAACGTGGTTTACTTTGATTTAAATGTCTGTTTCTCTAATCCGTCGCCGCACGGCAGGCTACGTTTGATGAATAACAGCATAGTTTTGGCTTTCATACCCTGTTTTTAGTCACAAGTTGAAAATAAAATTGCAATAAAACATCCTATACGAAACTATAAACTAATTAAGTTGTCTTATTCTTGTAATAACATCCCTCGAGAAATAAAAAGAAAGAAACCCCGCAAGAGCGATCCCCTTAGCTGCAATTGCATTACACGGTGAGGAGTTCAGATAGGATTAAGTTCCCGTGTCCCCTTACAGGATAGTGCAACGTCCCCAAGACGTGCGCGGATTAGGGGCAAAACTACGAGCGCGAAGGATAATGTTCTTGCTATTATGTTAGCTGTTTCTCTACTATGTACGGTATTTTTAAGTAAATAAATTAAAGTAATATAATTCGCTCGACTCATACCGTGATGTTAATGTTTTCATACCTCCAAGAACAGAAATATCCATTATTTATCATCTAGTAGTAACATAGTTGGAATTACCGATTTAATTCCAAAAAAAGTTGAATGTAAATGACTTCGTACTTAAGTTTTAAATGTGTATAATTATATGCGACACTTATAACGTAATGTATTCAAGTTTAGGACTTCAAGTACAAAATTTAGTCTTCTCATTTTATCAATATAATATTTTCCAACAAATAATTCAACAAGATACTAATTTAGTATCAGCCGGAAACTAAACAGGGGATTTTGATGTCAGGGGTTGATTGAGGGGATCACGAAGTTTAGCCGGAGATGGCAGCCCGCCAGCGCTGCGCAGCCAACTGCGGCGGGAGAGGGGAATTATATACTGCTACCAACTCTCGTTATAATATCCTGACTGTCTTAATAACTTGGTTTAAATGCAACAATTGTTTGATAAAATTATTCACAATCTTTAGCAAGAATTTACTTACCGAAATTGTTTTAATTTAGATGGATAGCATCATTATGATATGCTTCCTTAGCTATTATAAAAGGGTGTATTAAGTTTTATCAAAAATAATTAATTAATATTTTAAAGTTAGAAATTGTATTAATGTTAGAAATGACAGTTTAAAGCTTTTGATTAAAATAAGCATTAAAATTATACAAGCAATTAAAAAGACTAGCCAGTTTCCAAAAAAAAACTCGTGAAATCTTTTATAAAGACATCAACGAGCGCAAGCTGTTCAGAATATTTTCCAATTGTATGTCAAATTTCCGTGGACCATTGTTGACTGTCCTTCCAATTTATAATATTCTACCTTTATCCTGTACATTCCTGTACCATAATTGAGCAAAGCTAGATTGAACTAGTGGATCTATTTTATATGTCTATTAACGAGATTAGGGAATTCCGATATTGCTGATATATGATTAACCAAGACACATAAGTGTGTATATTTCATTACAGTTATTATTATTTAATCTAAAGAGTGCAGTATATGTAACAATTGTAAATTGATTATTAATATGAAAATATAAAAGTGACCTACTAATATTCTTTTAATTTGATTTGAAACAATTGCATACATACATAACATATATTACGTATATTCGGAAATAAGTTCTGTGATGAAATATATTTAAAAGTAAATTCAAAATATCTTATATTATCAAACATATTCAATATTCACGCGAATAACAATATTTGACAATGTTTAAACTACAAAGAAAACTGTGGAGAAACGACGATAGAGTTTTTCATTGTAGAATATTTTATGACTATCATAAAACAGCCGCAAAAGAATTCTGTCAAACTAGATCGTTTCGAGCTTGTATTTTCTGAATCTTAAGCATTCTTTAACATCCGGAATATAGCATATAGTTCCTAACAAGTATTACGGTTCATGATCGCGGGATTATTACATTATTCAGCGTCTGCGACGGGCGGATCCTCTCGGTACAATGCTTATGGTAATGAGACATCTAAATATGGCTTCTATCATCCCTGACACCCTACGACATCCAAATAAGATTTATGTAAGATGGGGTTTTCGGATACATTGAGCCGAGTACTTATCAGACTCTGTGTATATTTTATTCATCCATCCATCAACCTTTTCTAGCCTGTTTTCAAGTATAGTGTGATGCGTGTTGATGACCACAGCGTGTGTAAATTTAACACAGTAGATACTGCTACCGCTGGTGATTTTTAAAAGTGATACTACAAATCTATCGTCCACTGGATGCGTTGCTTAACTAAAATACCTATGATTAGTATTTCGGTAGTGGCTACAGGTAATATTTTTTAATTTAAATTTAGATGTGATTCAAACAAATACTTTTGTACGCATGACAGCTGCCATTCACGACCGGTAGTCGACGACACGACCAAACGTCGTCGAACACAAGGAATAGTCCTCCCGTCACGTCGCGTCACGTCTGCTCCAACTAGCTCTCCGACGACAGCTGGAGACATCCGCGAAAACTTAATTCATTTAAATTATTCAATCTTATTACAAGTAAAGACATGAAGATTATTGATAGTTGTGTGACTATTATATAACGAAATAGTTATGATAATATTTATGAAGTAGGTAAGGTATTAAATAAATTGTTAAAATAACTGAACTTTACTTAATTTTTTTAAGATTCTAGATACCGTTACAAACGTAGTTTTATTAAATCTGTTCTATTGTTTGTGTTCACTGTTACCACAAACTATCTTTCAGCTGAAGCTTGTTATTATAATCATGGTGAAATGTTATGTAAGTTATGACTTTCTACAAGACGTGATAGCTAACTAGAACACTAGCCTATAATTTCGTATTCAATTCACTGTCCGAAATTCCACTACAAAGTAGTACCGTTAATAGCATGATTTACTGTGGGAATAATTAAGTGGTGGAGCGCCGCTCGCTACAAGAGCTATTAGGAATTAAGTGGCGTCATAAAATACCACGAAACTCACCGCGCTAATGGATCGCGTCGAGTGCCTCTCGCGAGCTGCGGAACACACTCGTTGCAGAACATGATCAAGTATCATACATTAAGCCATACTGATATTATGTCATTTAGTAATATTGAGTAAATATAAAATGTCTTGATAATATAAGTATTAGCAGTATTTATCAAGAAGGGAAGAAACGTAGGAAGCGATTAGGGATGAGCAAATCAAAATGACTTCTTAAATAAATTTTATCAGTTACCATCACGCGCAGTCAAAAATATGTCTACGAAACTTCCTTTTTGACTTCTGCCAATTGTAGGACAAGTCTGTTGTATACGATGGTTTAAATAGTGATAAATGTAGGGCGATTCCACCGGAGAGTTTACACCGCTATGACTTTTTCTGGTGTAAAGCAGTTTACTGACTGGAAGCCCTATCCTAGTTAGAATAACTAAATAGGGTTTCCAATGATTAAATTTACAAATGGCAATGTTAAAATAAGATGGAATAGGTATGCTCAAAAGCGAGATAACATGAATTACAATAAAGAGGAATTGAAAACACGAGGTGCTTTCAACATGAGCAGTAACCCGTCGTATATCTTCGAGGATACGAGCGAATTATGACGTGTAGTGAGTAAAGTGTCGTCATAAACAGAGCGCCCGCACGTGGCTAATGGATCACGGCGCGTTGTGGCGAGTGTCTCCCTGCCATTTACACTTTACCGTCATATTATATCACTTACCTGTATAATTCTATAATCTTATCCAGAAATAATTAATGAGACAAGTGAAACCAAGATTAATAATGATTGAAAACATTTCATACGTAACGTTAAGATAATTTACTATGACTGTTCAAAATTTATTCAAACTGATCACCGCAGTTTCCCGCATTAGAGAGTAAAAAGACATACATATTTAAATATAAGTGATACCCGGCGATACCACGAAGACGGCCGCATGCGCCTGGAACGGTTACTAATGATTTTTCAAAAATTAGAGTAGCCTACGTTACGCCTTCGATCTTCAGCTATATTCCAGTGAAAGTTCCGTCAAAATTGGTCCAGCCATTTGAAAAATTGCCTCAATAGAACAGAAAGATATATTTTTAAATTGCTTTGCGTTATAGGTATCGTGTATACTTTCATATGCATTGATTAAAAAATGTTGTTTTGAAATCACAAATAGACACTTCAATTTTATTTATTTGTATAAATCTAACTGCAGTTTCATGGTATGTAAAAATATTAAGAATAACAATCGTGCTCTAGGAATTATTTAACTCTTTAACAGTGAACATCGCCGGCAGGTTATAACGTTGTTTTACAACAGTGACTGTAAAAATATGTATCTAAGTACTAATACTTTGTTCTAACTACACAAATATACAATATTGTTCGAACCACATACATTATCAGTACGGGAATGTTCTACGTAACACAATTTGAGTGTTTGTAACGAATAAAACTGTACGCATTGTATGTAGCCAGCATTGTCCAGTTGATAACATTGTCGCTCGGAGCGACCGCCATTCCGAACATGCCGCATGAGGAATGGGACTGCGCCCGAAATTATATCGCACAATGCTCCACTGAGAACTTTGTCCACTGCGACCGTGTTCCTGAATGGACATTGGTTGGCTGAAACATGCGACACATTTAAATTGTTACATTTCAGTAACAACGTGGTTCCATGTCTAATTTTACAATTTGTTGCATATTTATTAAAATAAAACGATTGATATTTAATTTTCCATAATTTTAGCCCTTAAAATACCTCGGATACTACCGAGTCTTCACCCCCATCTTCCTGACACTTTAGTAACTACAATTCTAAAATAGCAGGAAGATGTGGCTGAAAATTCGGTACGAGAAAACTCGGAATAAGATATGGCTTTATATATTTTTTATTTCTTACTTGTATCCTACAATATTGATAAAAAAGAAGAACCAATTTATGTGGTCTTTCTAGGCTATACTATGTACTTGTACATACCATCTCCGGAGAGTACTTAAGCATCACAGTATCTAAGCGATTGCAGCTAAGTTGTTCAGTCATTTGGAACCCTCGCACGATACCCAATCAAAAGTTAAGGGGCGAGTAACATAACCCTGGCTGTACGGGAAGCGCACGAGGAAACTCTATGCCAGAAGTTATAAGCGGTGACACTTTTATTACGATCCGTATAAATTAAGCATATTATAATGAAAGTTCTTTTTCATCTAATATGTATTTTTATTTTATATTTCTTTGGTGTTTATATGTTATGTAAAATTTTAGTTTAGTTTAGTGTATTTTTAGTTTATATGTGAAAATCTTTCTGTTACCGCATTTAAAATATGGTTCACGCAAATAATAATTACTTTAAATTTGTGTGCTATATTTTTTTCACTAATCGATGTTCGGTCATAATTTATATCAATAACACACAACTTGGCTAATATTGATCGAAGCCGCCAACCGCACACAAACAATCTCAAAATGTTATCAATTATATAATTATCAAATCTCAAAATCATCTATACAAATAAATACAATTGAAGTGTCTGTTTGTGATTTCTAAATATTTTTTTTTACCCAATGCATATAAAAGTATACACGATACCTAGAACAAAAATGCAATTAAAAG
>DWPV01003828.1:0-14556 GCA_018251915.1 Urbanus proteus proteus
TCTGCCTTTGGGAAGTCGGTTAAAAAGTGACCTATTTTTTCTTTCTGAGTACTTTTGTGAACGCAGCTACTATTCTTCTTGTAATTGAAGTTATTATATGTACATACTTTTACTGTAAATCAATTCCTTCTAAGTAATGACTATTTTAATGTAGGAATGTCCCAATATTTTTAGATGATTCTCTTTCTTCAAAATTTCTGGACGTACAAAAAACTATTTATTTATAGGTACCTAAAAATCTATTTAAAAGAAAAACATTTTTCTTCGCAATTCATATCAATTATAATATTTATACATATTTAACTTTATCATGTATATAAAGACGTATAAAATTGTAAGGCAACTGTTAAAAGGATAAAATAAAAGAACAAATGAATCGAGACACATACACTTTATTTCATTCATCCATACATATAGTCCTAACTAAAAACAACAATAACCGAATGTTAGCTATTTCCTTCTATTCCTATTAATCTTGCTCCGTCTGTCGTAGTTTGCATTTTTCTCTGATTTCTCTGTGACCAGCTCTTGTTGTAACTTTTTCAACATTTGAGGTGTGATTAAACCCTAAAACAAGAATATATAATAATTATTATGTACTCCTATTATTCATGTTTCAATTTTTTTTCTCAATTCTCTTCGAAATCGCCACCTAATAAATTTTATTCATACACTCGTATGTCGTATGTATATTCATACACTAGTCATTTTGCATAATTATACTCAGTCCGTCCGTCAGTTTAGGAGTCGTCAAAGAATAATAAATATAGTTTTATAAAAATGAAGTGTTGAGCGTTGACTCGTGGTTTTTGTGTGTATACTTAAGCCTTAAACACTTGAGCGTTAATCTAAAAACCACGAAGATTAGTGAATCTTGCAGTGGCACGAGCATTCTTAAACTGTATCATCGTCTCGAGCATTTTAACAACACTAAAGAAAGCGCTCATAGTCCTGTGGGTTACGTAGATCTTAACCGATCTACAAAGTTAAGCAACGTCGGGCGCGGTCGGCAGATGGATGGGTGACCGCTTGTGGCAAAATTTCATGCGCGTTTCCGTAATTCGGAAGGCAGGTTAAGTTGTCGGTCCCGGTTATAATCCTTGGCGGTTTCAAAACATTCGACACGGGTTGGCCACTAACCCGTATCCCCACCACCAACACGCATTGGAGCAGCGTGGTAGAGTATGCTCCAAGTCTCTCTCAGTTGGGAGTTGGGAGAAGAACCGTGCCCAGCAGTGGGATATAAAAAGGGTTGTGGCAATACACAGTTCATAGGTTAATGTAAAACTATCGATGGGACGGTCGATCGTAGCTCCATAAAACCTTCCATACTGTCAAAAGATTTGTGTGTAAACCCGAGCCCTCTGGATCCCTCACTTAAATGGTTATTTAAAGAACTTGTTAAAACTTTATCCCCCTGTAGATAAACCCGTAGGGTGTTGTAAATTTGTCTAATAAATTTCACCTTTAATAAAATAGTTAATTTCACCCTCGTCTTGTTTTCTACCCATTCGTTGCTAAGGTTAACAATGGCAACCACAAATTAAACGCAAGCAATAGAACCTGGGCTCTCTAGAGGATTAGCAGTGTTTTAACCTGCCATTTAGTTTGTAGGTACTTGCATAGGGTTTTTACCTCTTTGAGGATTTGTCTGAACGCAACTGGTTTATGAATTTTATAGTTATGTAATTAAGTAATATTCAATGTTAATTGAATATAACATAAATTACTTAAATAAATATTAGTCTATGTTAATTGAATATTACTTAATTGATGAAAGTTAATTGGCTTTGACTTTGTATATTGTGAATATTATAATATAAGCATTAGTTTTAAAATAGTTTTGTAGTTCGGTGGAAGGATTTGGAAATCGCTTGATGTACATATGAGATGACCTTGCTAGTCCTGTGAGCACACATTAGTGATGGGATTCATATTGAACCGGGTCTATACAGAATATACTCCATATGCGTAGAGTCAAAGATGTCCTAAAAAGGTATTGGCCATTTACCAACAAGTGGACTGTAAACTCATTTGGTAGTTCAATGTTACAAAAAGCCCCTTGTACTTATATTTAAAAGTTTCTGTTATCCTAATTCCTCGCAAACAAATATATATAATAATATATTTCGATCCAAGTCTCCTAAACGTTGAGAAAGTAGACTTTCCATAAAAATAAATAGCTTTTAAAACAATTAGAAATTATTTAATGCACCTAATTTCACGACTTAGCTGCAACATGTACCTACCACGTTAATCCTGTTCGGGTTAGTGGAGGTACGGCTTAGCGGTGAATTCAATTAACGGATTTCAAGAGTAATGCAGCAAAGTGGTGGTGCTAAGCTGTGTGTATCATGCGAAGGTTCAGGTTCGAGTTTTGTAATAACTGTAACAGACAAAATATACATGCCCATGGCTCCCAAATATGTCTAAAAAGTCAATTTTACAGGAGACATAAGTGTGTAGCTCCTACACACCTGTGTAGGAGCTACTAAGTCTGGGACTATTCCACACCAGAATTTTCACCTGTCACAGGTGATTGATAACATGTACACTAAAAGGCAAATACATAAACACCCAAACCTAAAACACATCTCTTAACTTATCATTCAGATGTTCGGCCGGTATGATGACCGCTCAGCCACGCGGGTCTTCAATATATTTGATGTGACAATGTCCATATGTAATATGGGCCTCTATATATTATACACTAGTATATACCCGCAGCTTTGCTTGCGCTCGTGTGTACATTCGCACAAAGACGCTGTAGGTATAAAAACAGGTACATTGTAGGTATAAAAGTTACTTTTCGATCCCTCGGGAGTAGTATTATTTTTCGGGATGAAAGATACTCTATGTCCTTTTCCAGACCCCTGACAATATGTGTGCAAAATTTCATAACGATCGGTTGAGTAGTTAAAGCGTGAAGGCGTACAAATAAACAGACTTTCGCATTTATAATAATTAGCATTAGGATTACCACTGACAAAGGCTTGACTTAAATGATTGTGGTATGAATACCCTAAACCAACGTTAAAAGCCCCGTGAACCACAGAAACGTCATTAAACATAATTTCAGTCAGTAACTAACCGCGTTCTAGATATTATGGTGAACTCTAAGCATTATTTCGGTTTTGTAACTTTTAAACGCTTCATTAAGTAAATTTAATATCAGATTATGTCTTTACCTAACTTTAATACATTTTTATAAATGGGGGAATTAGGGATTCATCCACTATTTGTTAATTTCTTTACAAATAGTCATATTTTTTTATGCTTCATTTCATATTGTTTTTTATTATTTCATACCATAGGATATTCACTTTTGACATGTGGTCGCAGCAGACCCTAAACTTACTTAAAAAAACATTATTAGCCTAAATGCATTTGCTCAATAACTGGGCAAAACGATGCCACTGCAAAGATAAATAAAATTAATAAAAAGAAACCAAAAAATGTTATATAAAGTATTATTAATATTAGTACGGAACTGTTGCAAAAAATTTCCATACTGTGAAAGTTGCGGCAAATTCTTGACAGATATTAACGAATTCTTTCAGCGCGGTAATCAATCAAACTTAAGGCACCTAAGTTCTCGCAACGCCGACATTGAAAACCTAAGTTGTAAAACTATTAAGCATGAAAATTAAAATTGTTAGGAAACTTCGCCTTCAACTCGTATGTGGATATCTTTGCGAGTATGGGATGCTTGAACGTATAGCGTGTGCGTCATTGCGGTTTTTTTAGAATGGGTTTTTTGAGATTAATCTTAAGGAATAGGAAAATTGTAATGACACGTGCACAGAGATTTCATGTAGCGTAGAGTAAAGAAATATATCCGAAAAAAAATGAAGCTTAATTACATGATATTAAATGTTTAGGTACCTATTCTTTTTTATTACTGTGATCTTAGCAGGATATGTTAAGCCTTAACTTACATGCTTAAGTCCAGTTTTATTTCGATATACTTAAGAATATAGCATAATAATTTATATAATTGAATTACATAACGATTTCTTAAATACTTTTTCGTTTTATATACGGAAATGAATTATATTTTGTAATTTCTCACTTTGTAACCAGAAAATGTTTCAGCTTTGGCCGAATTTCCTTGTTCTCGGAATTTGAGTATGACTTGCAATTCGGTCAGAGATCTCATGAAATGTAGACCGTTTAACTCCAAAACTAAATAATAGTTTAGTATACTTGTAGTTTATAACCATTTTAGTTTAAATTGTTCCCGCATACCATTCGTCACTCAAAACACTATGAGGGTAGTTATGTAACCAACGAAGTAATTACTCACGCCATTTCCTTTGTGGAAAACCAATTTGGGAATAAAGACGCTTTATTGCCTTCTTTCGTCAAAAATATATATTATGAACCCGTAAGTCATTAAGGATACTGAATGTCAACGGAGCGACAAATCATTACCTATAGATTAAATTTTCATATGAAATGGTATAATTTCATATTTACTCAATTTTTTTTTCTTTGTTACAGTATCGCTGGCGAAGTATCTTCGCGTTAAGTACGGGAGGTTTCGTCCTACTATACTGGAGGTTACGACTAGCTGGAACTCCTACGGGGTTTGCTGCGGCCGACAATCCCAGTTCCCGCGACCCTTCCTTATTTACAAGAATTTACACCTTCACTTACCTTCCCGTGTTCAACTTTTTTCTCCTTTTGTACCCTTTTCACTTAAGTTTCGACTGGTCCATGGACTCGATCCCACGTATCACATCCCTATTTGACGTTCGGAATTTCTCCTCCTTTATTTTCTACGCAGTACTCTCCAAAGTGACGTTGAGAGCCTTAAAGAATGAACTAAAGAAACGCCAAGAAAAGAAAGTGAATTACTACAAAAAGCAAAATGGCAAGATCAAACAGAAATGGAGCAATAACTGCAAGCATTACAATAGAGGACAAGACTGCAGCGAAAGAAAAGGCATTATACCCCACAAAGAGAACGCCACTTCGAGGAGAACTTTGTGTCCGTGCAACGGGTGTAAACATTTGCTAACTGAGGAGCACACGGGTGTGTGCCGTGCAATTAACAACAACAATACCATGCTGCACCAATCGGCTTGCGTCTGCCCAATTGCACATGGCAAATCTAGGGCGCATGTGGCCCCGAAGTATGAGTACCGGAGTCCCCAAATTGCGATCATAACGTTTACGGCATTTATGGTACTGCCATTCGTGCCGGCGACCAATTTACTGTTCTATGTTGGATTTGTGGTGGCGGAGCGTGTTTTGTACATACCAAGTGTTGGATTTTGTTTACTCCTCGGGTTAGGAGCGGGGACTTTGTCGAGAATATGGCGCAATAATGAAAGTCGTCATCGATTTTTGATAGTTACACTTTTAGTGTGTCTTACGGCTATGAGTGGTCGTACTTTAAGAAGAAATCTAGACTGGCACGACGAAGAGAGCCTGTTTAGAAGTGCAGTACGCATCAATCCGCCAAAAGGTGAGTTTAGAATTTTATTAACGTATAATTAAAGGTTTTGTCTTAGTATTTAAATGTAATTATGAGTAACTTTAATTGAGTAGAACTACTGTATTTGATATAGAAGTGAAATTGGATCTTTGAATGGATAAACAAAGTAGGAACTTCCAAATGCACCAACGTTATAATTTAACACAAAACTCCGTACATATGGTACTACATTATAAATATTCACAAATAATTCGAAGGCGACAAGTGGCTGAGATGTTCTTTATAAGTCGTAAATTCTCAATTCTCCCGACTTGTCCCAGTTTCGCGAGTTCAAGTAATATTTGGAGTCGGCAGCACTGGGACACCCATTGCGAACCTTTCTCAAAAGTTTGTTCCCCTCTCGTTACTGTTCAAAACTGAGACACAATTAATTTGCTTGCGAGACAGCTACAAACTACCTGTCCACGGGGTGTTAGTTTCAAAGTTCGTGAGAGCTGTCGCGTATCTACTGAGTAGGTCCTCGAGTGCTTGTAATGTATTCACTGCTTCACTCACAGTCGGACTCTTGACCTCTCTAGGACGCCATTAAACATGCATGTACTGTGTCCCTAGAGCCCGGGCCTGTTCGTGCAAACTTGTGCAAAGAGAAAAGTTTGCGTTGATGGTTTTCGTTTTACTTCACTTCATACACTTAATATTTGGCTTTGTCTTGGTTATTTTACCCGTCATCGTGTTTACAGTTTCGTATTTTCTATACGAATTGTACAAATCCATAATGAATATAACTTTTCGTGTAACACGGTTCAAATTCTGAAGCCTTTACTTCTGTTATCATCATCTTCTTTCTCTATGTTTATTAACATTACATGCATTAGTCGTAAAGGAAATCACGCGACGTAACACATTGCCGAAAATCTCAAAACTAAGCAAAGATTTATAACAAAACCTACTTACATAAAAATAATTCCCTATTTTATCAATTACAAAATGAAAGAACTTAACCGTTTACATCTTTTCCGAAATTAAAATTTAAATATCATTATGCCTAAAATTTCAAAATTTAGCAAAGCTTTCAAACAAAATCTACTTACATAAAAATAATTCCCAATTTTATCAATTACAGAATGAAGGAACTTAGCCGTTTACATCTTTTCCGTAATATAAATTAAAATACCATAAAAATCATAACTAATCTACTCGTTACACGTTAGTAACTCAATATCTATTAATCCATTCGATAGCTAGCGTGTAACAAGCAATCAATAACGTGATGTCATCAGTATTAGTGGAACAACTTGCTCCTGCCTCTCCATTAATAAACATGATGTAGTTTCATAATAATATAATTATTTCGGGGAGGGAAGACAAATTATTGCTATCATTTGATTTGTCTACAATAACTTGTGTTGTGTTATGTAAGTTATAATGGTAATAATACATACTAGTGCTCATGTAATACTGAATTGTCTTATATGGGAATTGTGTATTATAAAATTCATATTTAACATACGACTCGGAATTTCTTATCATAATTGTATTATTTTTCTTTGGCGGTGTAAACATGTTTACTGAAATTAATCGGATTATGTTATCTTTTTTCAAAAGGGCGGACTCTCTTTTTTATTTTAGTTTATTTTGCATGTAAAAGTTTTCTAAAATTATTTAAACAATTACCAAGAATAATAAAATACATCATTTAAGTAACTATTTACATGGTAGATACTTTCAGATCAAATAATATTCGTATTGAAACGGTAATATGTAGTTTCAATACTAATTAGAAATCAAATGTTTTTTTTATGAAATGTTTTTATAATTCAATATACATAGATTGTGAATAGAATACTTCACGTTATTGACATCTGACTTCACTCTATGTAACCCACATAACATGAATTACTATATTGTATAGATTTTATCTGGCCTTCGTAGGTAATGGTGCGTAACGCAGCCGCAAATGTTAGCAAAAACCTTATAGGATAAATATAAATCTTATTTTTCTTTAAGAGGTGACTGTCAAACCCATCCTTGACATTTTGATTTATAACTACCCGATACGTACACTACTTGGATATTATGTTTCTATTTAATTTGGATACTTTAACGAGTAGTAAGCTGGGCAGAGCTTAACAATATTTGTAAAAAATCATAATTGTCATATTATTTTATTTTTCTATTACATATTTTATTTTAGGCTTGGACCTCAAATGGGAACTAATATTTTATAACTACATTTTTATACAAATAAATAAATAAACGTACTATTACTTTGAGTGGCCCTAATAAAACAGTGGTTCTTATAGGTCACATTAGTCACATAAGTAATAAGGTGTGAGTTAACGCTATCTATTGTAGACTATTGTGTGTACCTTGGTTGTAAGTAGTGATCGAAGTAGACGAAAAAGTTTTCTGGAACCTACGGCTTTTATGCATTTCCTATATGTAAAGGAAAGTAAGTTGGGTTTTTTGTAGATTGTTTTCTAATTATTTTTAAACTTATGTTAAGAAAAGACATGTTTTATTCTTTCTATAGTAGAGTAACATCATAGATTTAAACTATGATAGCCGATTTTGTTATACAGTCCTTTGATATATAAATACAACTACAGTAAGATCACTTGTCTCGCTAATCATTGGAAGTGTAAAGATTTAACAATTATCGCTAGTATTTGGTAAATAAAATTCGACTTAACACTCATTTTTATTGAATTTATCAACAGGTTTCAGATATGTAATGTGGAAGTTGCAAACAAAATAAACAATATTTCATTCAGAGACCGAAACCAAGATAACGAAATATGCTCTCCCTCGCCAGAAAAACAATATTTCACGTAAATTATGACACTTTATCGAAGGGTATTCGATGTAAAACTATCCAACTTGCGCTGGGTCTGTTACAAAAAATAAGACGCAAGTCGCTTTTAAAAAGTTTTCCCTGAAGTTCATTTGTTTTTGTTTTTATCCACATAGCTGAAGTTGCTGGCTCTTTGTTACCTATTTCACAAGTATTCTTTTCTCCTTTGAAACATTGTAATATAATGTTACTTTATATGGCGTGGTGGTCTTAAAGGAAAATTAAAAGTACATTATTAGGGCCTTTTTATTGTAATAAAGAATGTGAAGAAAAATAATATATATATTGTGATATAGAAATTGTACTATGACCTTTTTCCTTTTTGTCACTGATATAATTCTTTAATGAAGTAGAAAAATCTATTTAGCTGTTGAATCCGGTAAATAATTTATATTAAAACAGAATGTGTTTTTGTGATACAGAGATACAGTATATAAAGCGATAGAGATATTAAAAAAAAAAACAATGCTCACAAGAATTCTAATGAGTCATTTCCATGCACTCTCTCACATATCATTTCCATACTTCGAAACGACTGCAAATATTTTACAAATCGTAAAATCTGTCGAATGAGAATGCAAATGCAAGGCAAAATCTTTTATTTGCTTTGTAAGCCCCTTGTCCATGTTTGCCGCTATGTGACCTAAAACGAAGCAGGAAGTTAAAAGGAAAAACGCTCGGATACACATAGTGAGGCTCGTATTGTCTATTAGCGATTCCGTTGAGATTGCTCTTGAACTAATAGTGATGGGATTTGTTTACGTCATCAAGTGACTAACGAGTGCGTTGTTTACGTCTGTTTTTATTTAACTTGGTTTATATCTAGTTTTTGAACGTATTCTAGCAGACAAAATAATATTTTACTATGAAATGTGTATTGAAGTATTATGTCCTTGTAAGTTCGTAACATACAAGTGCAAGCGACAATGCGTCTTTTATAAAAAAAAAATGTTGTCACGGCACGTGTTTGACTGACACACTCAGAAGCTATAGATATAAAAGAACCTGAAAAAGTAACAAACATGCTTGCTTTTGATATGCTCATGTCATACTTAATCGAGGTAATAATAGTTGGTAGATTATCCTGAGATATCTTGAGGATTAAGTTTAACCACCACATGCTAATAAGTTCGCTTTACCCCCCTTCAGATCACAACAAAAGTTCAGATGATGATAGCATTAATTAAGAAATAGGTGTGACGATATTGCCGCAATCAAATCAGTACTCTCTACTCGTCGCAAACTAGAGTTTCCTAGTTTCGAAGACCTGATGTCGATCGCAGGAATTGTATGTGTAGCCAACGTGCATGCGGTCCACTTGATGTGGTCGCCTTGTATGTAACCTCAGACCGGGAGCAGGTAGGCTTTTATTAGCGAAGTAACAGATTGGACGAAGACCACGTTACGTTCAGTTCAGAATGGATTGAACCAAGCGTATACATAGCACAACAATATTGCTGCAATGTGGCTAAAATACAATATATTGCGGTGGGGTTCCGCAATCAAACCTAGTATGAATTCTACACATGTATCACTTGAAATATGTGTGTAACTTCAAAATCTTACCTCTAGTACCCTATCTAGTTTTAACTTATCAATTCATGAGAATAACACATTGTTAAATTTTAGTGCCGTGTAATCATTCTTGAATAGCCTCACTCCCTGCCTTTCGTAAAAAGTGACTATGGGATAAAATCTAGAAACATCCTCCTGTGTTAATTTATACCCACAGTGGTCGCCAACAGGCATAGCAGGCGCGACGAGTATTGACAGACACCTCCGCTAAGAAAGGTCTTTGTCCAACGCAATAGACCTCAAAGAATAGATGATTTTTTTAAAGTACCTACTAAACCGTTCATCAATTTATTACAGTCCATAGCTGGACATATTCAACTCTTGCTCTGGACATTATTATAAACCTTAAACTTAATAATTTATGTAGGTACATAAATGAGTTCAGCAGTCCACTACAGCTTTACAGATCGACATGCGAGTAAATAAACAAACCAAACAATTTAAATGAAACAAAACTTTTCTATCCTACTGGAAATAGTAGTTGGTCGATACCGATCTATTGTAATGGGTAGTAATTATCTTACTTTCGTTTTACTCTTTAGTTTAGAAATAGTTGCGGAAATTGAAATACACAATGTAAAGGTGGTAGAGCCCTTTGTGGTTCGACTTCAGCGGCACCACCGCCACACCTATTTCTGCCTTATAACAGCAGTAGGTATATAAAGGGAGACATGCCTTACTTATCGGAGGCGTTCCAAATTAATTCTCAGGGGTAGCAAAGCATCTGTGGACGACCTCAGGTATGATTACAATTTTGTCTGGGGTTGTATACAGATGTCCATGAGCGGCAGTAGCCACTTATCACGACCCTCAGTTTGGAGGATATCGACGCAAGGAGGCTGCATGCTCATATTTCGATCATATAAAAAAACCGTGATCAAAATAAGATTTCACGATTATTCATAATAGGTATTCACAAAAGTTTGATTGTTTTATTTTATTATGTGAAAATATTTCAAAAAGCCCTTTACCAGTCTCATATCATACGAAATGTTTGTTTTATTAATCGGGTTTCAGTTCTATACGTAACCAAGTACCTACCTACTTATGCCTTCAATGAAAAAAAATTTTTTAAAGACTAGTCTCCCTGTACCATGCCTGATCATATCACTTTTCCACAGATTCTGAACTAAATTTTACGGCCGTGAGCTTCAGGTTCCTTGTATTTCTTTTAAATAGATTCGAATGACAAGTGTGTCTTCTATAGCTAATGACAATTTAATTCAAGGTCTTTTTCTCAGTAATTTTCTTCCTTTTCTGGGGTTGCGAAACACACTAAAAAAAACAAGATTGAATATGATGTCATGGCATGATACCGTAATAATTCGTGATCGCGGTCAGAACTAGACGTGGAGTTTGACTAAGTAAGGGTGGGGCGGCCCTTAAGACATTTTAATAAGGTTTTAGTAAAGGAAAGCTGCATACTATATGATGCCAACAGTGAACTTGCTACTACTGTAACTTTCAAAGTGCGGACACCTGGACAAATAAACAATGTTCTCAGTATAAAATTAATGAGGTTTACCGGTGCGGATCTGTGGGCGTTCATGCCCGAGTGTGGTTTTCTTAATTATCACACATGAATTCTCATCTTCTTTTAAATTTAGATGAAATAGGCGTCAAAATCTATTCGTTAAGTGAGTTTAATGGACTTGAAGGACATCTGATTTTATTTCTACTAGGCTCTTTGCCTTCACTTATTTCTATTTTATGCCATAGCTAAGGTACCTACTTAGTTACAAGAGTCAACGTCATCAGGGTTATGAATCTTTGATTGCCTTCTGATCCTGTGCTAGATCCAAGGAGTTATGAGAGTTAAACAACTTTAACGATAAGGTTGGACTACTACGAGTATCTCTGACGTTAAGAATTGTGATTGAAAAAATGTTGTTTCTTTTTTTTATTAATTTTAGGCTTAAATCGTTGATTTCAGTATGTGTTTTATATCATTCGAAATAATTTATTTCACGCATAAATAAATAAATACTGTTATAATTGTACAAAAGGAAACTAAATTGACTTAATAGGTTGCCGAGACCGCTTCGTGACTGTTCAACTTTACATTATTGAACTAGTCTTCGTCAAAATAAATATTAAGTTGTAATTCTGGCAGGGCGTGGGCGACGTAGGCGTGGCTACGCTCCGCCCAACTTGAGCCCGCCCTCGCCCTTAACCACCTTTTCACGAGATTCTAACGGTTTTTTGCGTAGACAGTAGGTATCTAACGGTCTAATTAAATCGGGAGTATAGAGTCCTTAAAAAGCCCACCAAACGATCAAATTTAAATAGTTATTATTTAGAAAATACATCACGTGACTTAATTTTTAAATGTAATTTTTTCGTAAGGAAAATTGTATATTTCAAACACGCCTAATATCCACAATTTCGTAAATACACTTAGGAAGTGATGTACTGATATAGATATAAACGTTAGGTTATGAGCCTCGGGAGAGCCTCAGCAGCCCTCGGGGCAGATAAACTCGTTACAGCTTGATATACCAACCTTAGACGGTGGCAGAGCACGCCGTCAGCCGCGGGTATCCCCGTAATCTCGTTGCGACTTCCGACCCCGTCGTCTTCGATTCTCTCCAAATTAGCTTTGTACTCGATCGGCAATCTAATTTTCTTTCTTCTCAAATGTTTTTCTTGCAATTCACGTTGCTCCACTCCCTTCGGCAAACAATTTTACTCGTAAAGACGTTAAATGCAGAGGTGAGGCGCTTGCAAGAAGCAGAAGCATTTCGTCGCTGCCACTAAAAGCTTCTTGTTGACGCAACGTTCGATTCGAGAGGCTCAGCTACGTTCTTGTCCTTATAATTGATTGCTTTGTCGCGTAATTTGTTTGCCGACGCCTGAAGCGGGCGATCCTCGCGGGAACAACGCGTCGCTCGTCCTCTCGTCATCGTCCTCGTAAATAATAAATGTCATTGGATGTCATGTAGCGCCGCCGACTCTGCCACCACCTAGCCACTACCCGCTCATTTCATGACTTGACATCTTTACTAGCGTATTACTGTACATATACTAATGGTTCTAATGTCAAGCTCACGTAGCAATTATGAAATATAACGTTCTTATTACCTACTTACTTGGCTGTCTTGTTATCAATCATTTGTCACAACAAATGGACATATACGTCTAAAGGTCCCTGGATTAAAAGAACAACTGGATAAACATTTCAGTTCTTTTATGATTACGTCCAAAGAGCTGTAAAAACAATGTAAAAAATATACAATTGAAATCGGAAAAAATATTGCCTACTTTGTATTTACCCAGTACTTAAATATTTCAGTTCATTTAATCTCAATTTATGTGTGGTTTTACAATTTTCAAATACAATTGTTGATTAACTGTTCTTAATAGGTTCCAATTGCCGTTATAGGTAGGTACGAAGATAGCTGCGGTAGTGTAATACGAAATTTACTGGATGAACTCCGTAGCATGCACGCTCCTTCCCTCACTAATAACACTGTAATTGGTATCGAAGCTCGCCGCAGCCGGATTACTGAACGTCTAATTGAATGCGAGACGCTTCCTCACGGCTGCTACCTGCGACTTCAGCGACAACGGCGACTTAATTCTGTAGCGGTCAAGTTGCCTCGCTTTGCGCACGTGCACGACCCGCGCCCGCACGAGACTAAATTACACCACCTCAATGAATTAAATCGCCTGGGAAGCACAAGCCACCGTGTTAGGAGATCAAACGACACCCCGACCGAACGACCGAGACTTTAGAATCTCACTTTTCACCCGCTACGAAGTTACGACATCAGATAATCATTTGGTGTCAATTAGCTAATGAAAAATAAAATAGACTCCCGGAATATAGTAGCACCGTAATTAAAATTACGACGAGGATTCTGTTGGCATCTGTTTTGAGGATTACTGTTCAACTTTACGTAGATACCTTATATCGATACGAAGAATACGAAGTCTTAGATTTACTTACTGAATCCATTAACTAGAGTGAATAGACGTAAAACGAAGGTTGGTGGTTAATTATATATCAATTATTTTAAACCGTAAATAAACGTGTAGTTCTGTCAAGTATTGGCTCACCATTTTTATTTTATTGCTACCTATGAGCTCTTTAGATAATATATGTAGATACAGTTTATATTTTAGATATTTTAGACGGTGATCTGCTCTAATTTAACGAGCTCAATATAAGGGAGAAACACTTGACAGGAGGCGGTTCAACTTAGTCCTAAAGTAAAGTATGGGAACCTGTGTCTGATTGATATGACGGTTTTGACTATGGATAGCCTAGGGACAAGGGACCATTTGTCTCTTTGGATTGTCACTTCAAATTTCGTAAAAAAAAATACAAGTTTTGCACGCTTATTTGCGTCTGTTCGCCTGGTGTCTTCGTTTGAAGACTAATCTTGTACTAATTGATGTGTTTTCATTAAACTTTTTGAATCATGCATTGTTAAAACTTCCATCATTTCACAACCTCTAGTTATTAACCTTTTTAGAACTCCTGTACGATTTAGCGTAAAATTTCCAAAGTTAAGTTCTACTTACTTCGAGACCCGATGACTACCTACATTAATTCAGACACATTCGCGAAAGTGCGAACATGTGTTCACCAAAACATTAGGAATTCATTTTTTTGATATTTTCATATATTTATAAGTAAAATATATTTCAATAATGGCCATGAATTGGAAAAGTGGGCAGG
>DWPV01003829.1:0-14555 GCA_018251915.1 Urbanus proteus proteus
TTATCTGTGTACAATACATGCATCTTCGCAATTACTCATGTCTGTACCTACGCCGAGTATACAAATTACCAATTTTTCTTTCACGATATAACAATTTAAATAAATGATAAAATTGAATAAAACAGAAATGAATTGAATAAAACAGTGAATAAAATCAAAAACGAGCGATATAAGCTTGTTATTACAATTTTTCACTACAAGACGAATGGCTACATATTTCAAGTTGCGATCACAAAATGTTCAATTCTTATTCATCAAACAACTTTTCTGTGAGCATTGCCGAAATTGCTGTTCATTTATTTTCTCTGTGATCAAATAAAATTACATTTCATTGTCACCGTAGCCTTAAATGAAAACTAAAATATTTTGATATTTGAGCGCGTAATAAAACGAAGAATTACGGCGATAGTTTACAGAGAGAGACTGACGGTTTGTGTTTCAGTTCAACCAATTTACAACGTTTAGCATAAGCTAGTGGCAAAAGTTTATGCGCGCGTTTTTCATTAGTGCTTCGGAGGCCCAGGTAAGCCGTCGTATCGAGTTGTCGTCATTCCGGCTGTTATCACTGAACAGCAGTCGTTAAGACTTAAAACTAGTCAGAGAAATTTTATGGCTAACATAACATCAAATTGTGGATAATTAATCTGAGTAGACTTGTATTCCTAAAAAAAAGGATCACATATTTCTTGCTCCTTTTAAATCAAAATAATAAAGCATAATTAATTTGACGCAATTTATTTTCGGTTTTAATAATGTTTTCTTAAAACCGAAGATTAATTGGCCACAGAGCTATTAGAAATTATATGTAATTAATCATGTAATCACTTAGCTTACACACTGAAACAGTTCTGTGAGCCATCGAGGATGTAGAGGTCGTTCCCCGATGAGTCCCGATCAATCACCCGCCTCGTAATCACCCCGTGATGAGGGTCGTGTCATTATCTCTAATCCTGCGGCCCGCGACATCTGCCGACTGAAGCTAATGAAAATCCAAATATTACTTACATTACAATATATGCATCGTCTGCCCGTCAGTAACCCACAGCTGGGCATGAGTCGCACAAGCCAATTACACCACACTGGCTAAATGCGGAATTTACCATTCCGCCTTTAGCATTCTGCTATAGACCTTAAGATATTAAATTAGTAAATTAGTATTAGTAGTATTATTAATTAGTAAATTAGTAAATCTTTGTAGATTAATAAAATAGAATATAGTAAAATAACGTAAGTTAATAGATTAATGACGAAGCCAAATATCGTGAGGAAACGAGGAAAAGGAATGTGCCAACGAGATCACTAAAAATCAAAAGATCGAAAGCTGAATTTCGCAGTTGGCCAGCATGAAAAACTTTGGCTAAACCCCTTCTCTTACTTAGAAGAGTTTCTGCCGTACCCGTGCCCAGCATTGGGAGAGTAATAGCGTACAAAAGGAGACTTCCTTTTACTATGATAATAGGTTGTTGCTTATTATATTAATCTCCATCTCCTTACACACGAATAACAACTCAATCACGTGGATAACAATTATGATGTATTCTAATCACGGGCAATAAATTAAGCCTTCCAGCTTAATCTTCGGGTTAACAATTAACAAGTTTAAAACAACGATTAAAACTAGACTCAGCTCAGCCGTAAGAGTTTCTACGAAATATTGAAATCTAAATAGCTTTAGGCTGATCAGCAATAATATTTAGCATTAATGTGCTCTATCTAGTAAAAAATATACCTTTGCTTAATTGCAAACGGAGATTTTTTAAGAAAAATTGCTATCGATCTAGTCAAGCTGGTACATTACTGGATTTTTTGTACACGCTTCTATAACCAACGCGTTCCTGCTTAGTTACTTTTGCGTTATAATACCCATTTATATGTCACTTATGATTGTATAGTCTGAACATGTCATGAACAATATTGCAGTGTTGAGAGCATTCCAGTGAAGTGCTGGCTTCACTTAATGGCCGTAACGTCTGGAGTAGTGGGAACCGGCCAATAGGTCGTTTGACTAACGCCTTGAAGGTTATTCCGGAGATGCCATTTGCATATATAGGCAATGTTTGCTCATATAACAGTAATAAAACTGAATAATCTAGACAAATTGTCTGTACACTTGCTAAGATTTGAATATAAATCGTTCGTATGTGCGACATTTAGTGAGGAACGGTTTGAATAATTCGATTGCACTCACGCGAGATGTAATGGGCTATAAGTTTGTCTGGCTCCGGCATCCATTACTTCGATTGATCTAAATTAAACAAAGGTGGTTCGTATTAACGATTAATTTGAATCAATACCTGCTTATATCAAGGTGATCGAACGTTGCGGGTTGACTGCAGAATACAACTGCAATACCGCCACCTTTTTTATAGCAGAAAGTAAGCTCATGTGATACTTTATGCAAACTTTAATATAAGGACATTCAACTTTAACTTTTAAAACAGTAACATACCTATCGTCGATATCAAGAAGAACTGTTCACATATACATATATGGAGTCGGCTACAAAGGTTCAGAAGCAGCAATGACCGCTTGAAATAAGGTGAAATACCCGTCAATAAAGAATTCAAGTTCAATATGTTCCTCCTTTGAGATTTTAGATATCGGCGTGGAAGATAACAAATACAATATTTCATTGAATCGTTGAAATACAACAAAAATATACATCATGAATAATGGACACAGAATTCTCAGCATAAAAATATATAAAAGAAAAATCAGGGTGAAATAGAAATACGAGATATCCGGAAAGGTTAACTATATCGCAAACAAGTGGCCGGCGTAATGAACCGGCCGACACTGGTTCCCTCGGGGTCCATTCACACTGCTGGGACCGCTCTTCATTAGAACAACATTTGATATCAATCAGCACAATGAGAGAGGAGAGTTAGACTCATCAGGTAAGAACAATGTTCTTATGTGGGGCTGCATTTAAAGATGTTATCGGACCTTAGATAGTCATGGGACGCACATATGCAATACTCGTATCTACTTAAGGTGGATTCAAGACAACTAAAAGGGTCTATGCTCTACAATATGCTTATAAACAAGGCATAATATTATTATTTTATTTATTCATTTAGTGTCAAAAGAACGGCAGAACCAATTACACTTATTGACACATACTTACAAATCAATTAAATTAAATATTTCAATACAATGCTATGTCCACATTAAGATTATACTAATAAATAGGATTTACTTACATATTAGCAATAACTGAGGCAAACCGAATGTGATTATGCCTTTTCCAGAATGAAGGGTTGCCTTAACAGATCATATTGAATAACGCCTGACTCATACCATATTACTTTACTAACTAGGTTAATTTATTAAATAAAAAAAAAACAGTTTATTCTAATCTGATAAAGGAAAATTGAAACTACATAAGTAAGCACAGCTTGTAAGTAGCTACGTTAGTGGGTATTGACCTTCACCGCACAAATTGATCTTTATTTTTGTACTAATATTTTCTTTGACCCTTATAGATATCCCGTCAATACACAATAAGATATATTGTCAATCTACGAGTTGTAACATACAAAGCAACCGATATATACCTACCAATTATATTCAGGTACATAGGCTTTTGTTATGATCAAATATTTCCAACTTGGCCCTATAGATATGGTAGGTATATAACAATCTTTTCAGTAGAAATACTATTATTTTTTGAAGTCTCGTGATATGCAAGATTGTAAGAGAAAACACACAAACAAGGTATATGGTCAGGAAAATTTGAGCCGTATCAAATCGTGCTCCTACGTATCATGAAACATTAACCCGATGTAGGGAACAATTATCACCACAGAAAAATAAAGAAATAGTGTGAACAGACAGAAATCTTAATTTATTATCATTTACATATTTCCCTAGCCACGTATCGAACCCGCTACCCCCTTCGTGTCAGGGACAACCTTTGTTTCGTAGTTTGTTCTAAACTTTTAAAATAGGTACCTATAAATCACTTATAGGTACAAATATAGTAAGTTTCGAATACGATAATTGGCAAGAACTTTTGCAGCAACAAAACGCAATTGGATAAACCTATAACGCGTGATCGCACACTGCGACTGTCAACATCTCATAAGAAAGTATAGTATTCACGCGCCAGTACACTAACTAGCTGCACAAGTTAACACTGCTCCAATAATCATCACAAGCAGCAATTTGAAAAATTACTCACTTCATTTTTTCTTACAATTATTGTTTGAAAATCTTATATTTCATGTTTCTAATGCATATAATTTATCTAAACAAATAAATAAAATTGAAGTGTCAGTTTGTAATTCAACATAAAACTTTTTACTTAATGTATATGAAAGTATATACTATATCTATAACGAAAATGCATTTATTTCTGTCTGTCTGTCTGTTTGGCGGAGGTAATCTTCTAAACAGCTGAACCGATATTTACTGGACTTTCACTGAAATATAGCTTAAGGTTTAAGGCATAACATAGGTTACTTTCATTTTGAAACGGGCCGCCGTTGCGAAAGAGCCTATGTTTAGATATGTATTCCTCTTTACTTTTTTAACGCGAGTGAAACCGCGGGGATCAGCTAGTTTACTTATAAACGAGTAGAAGGTACACATACCACCGTCCACCACCGCTACATGGACGGTTAGAGCTCCTACTCTAGCGGGTAACGTAGCCTAGAAAATATTGTACTTTGATTTTAGTTTTGAAAGGTAGAAAGGTTGTAGTCAAAGCATAGTTACTTTCCATTATTTTATAAAGTGAAGTGCCTTCATCTATTGGCATTCAACTTAGGAATTAAAGTGCTCACACAATTTTCCTAACAATTTATTCAAACAATGACAGCCTTTTCCCTTTAATGCAATAATATATTAACATCGCGATCAATTTTGGTTCATGTGGAGATGAAAATAAAGGTCTTTTCTGGCTGTACCCGTTTTAATGATCCATCATTGTTTTTGTCACGTGGGTCACTTGACTTCCTCAAAGTACTTATTCACTGAGAAAATTCGTTCGGAGAGGTTCCTGTAAAAACAGGCAATTAAGTTGAAGTACGACTACTCCGACGAGCCTCCACAAAGACATTTGGTAGAAAGAAAAATAAATTTATTTACTTTTGTTCGGCGCTCGATAAATCAATTACTGCCCCGCAACATACTTGTACTTACGCTCTACTTACTGACAATTTGTCATTTTAAAACAATCTACATACAACATAATATAGAGCAGTTTAAATTACGTGAATAATGTGAAACACAATAAGTCTGCTGCACAAAGGCTGTAATACGAAGTGGGACCCAAGCTCAGTTCAAATACTTAAATCACTTTAACGAGAGTCATTATTCTCAATTACAAAACATTTTATTTATAACGTTATAGAACCCTAAAGATAAGGAGACACACTTATTGAAATTTACATTTAAACGATTACGTCGTATTACCTTTGTCGTGTTTCTGCTGGAGCACAGCGTGGCTCGCTCCGGTAGCATCACCGTCAAACTTATTTCCGCGTCATAACAGCAGTGTTCAGCGCTGCTGTGTTCTGGTTTGAAGGGTGTGGCAAGGGAGACATAGGTACTTATTTGAGGCGTTCCAACTTGATCCTCAGGGGTAGCAACGTATGTGGCCGACCTCACGTAGGACTATGATCTTATCTGGGATTGATTACAGATGTCCACAAAAATCTACGCTAAACCCGACTGTGTCACCTGAATGCCGTAAATATCAAGCACCAACTTTCCTTTACTTTGCAACTATAAGATTGTTCTTAATTGGCAATAAGAAACTATAAGGTCAACACCCGACACCTACCAAGTCTGCATAGTTTGCAAATGACACCGCAAACTTTAAGTTCTTTATTGATTGTCAGTCGGGTCAGCGGCGTTCGCTGATTTATTACACTATCTAGATGCAAATATATCACTCAATAATAAGTCTAGTCAAGTCCTGTATTTCTCATTTATTAAAAAGTGGTAAGTATTTACAACATTTGTATTCTATAAGTACCTTTTGTTAAAAACTTAATGACGCGCATCGTAGTGTTCAATGCTTTTTAAGTTTTAGTTTTATAATTTTTATATATTTTTAAAACTATACACATGGCACTGTATAGAATTTCAAGAAAATTAGTTCAACCATATAAAATTAACAAATACAGACAGACAGTAGAATATGTTAAAATTTTGTTTTAATTTTACATTTTGGACAACCACCATAAATATAATCAATACATGTAGGTATAAGCCTAACAATCGTGGATATTTTTTAAACTAAATAATAATTTCTTAAAAAAACATTTATTATGATACTCGGTCTTGCATTGGTTGAATCTCCAATCTGTCTCCTGAAGTAACACCACCGGCGAAGGGCGCGGCGCCACATCCGTCACTGAGCCGCCGGCGTTCATATTCTTTATTTCTCCCAACAAATACACAGATTTTCCTATCTTATTCAAGAACATAATGAGCCTTTTATACAAATTGCGTGTAGAACTATGCTTATTCTATAATATACGCTAACATGGTAATATATTAAGTGAATTGAATATTTTATTGCGAGGACAGCATACATTAATACAACCATTATACAATTGGATATTATATAAGTTATATTTAATTTACGTTGTTCATGCTTAGTAAGAGTATAATAAAATACCAGTAAAACATTTCTAATAATAAAGGAGAAGAAAAACCTTTACAGTGTTGTAAAAACATTGCTAAAGTTTATCAGTTGGTCTTTATTCCCACCGCGAGGTATTTTCAAATCCATTCGACTGTTGATCAGGAATAAGACTGCACATTCATCATTACACTACATTGTGGTTCCACAGGGATACTCAAATTTTGTGAACCTCTTCGATGGAGATCAAATGCCAATTACTGTAGTTTTCATTGTTTTGTTATAACTTTTTTGATGAAAAATGATAAATATTGACCTTTTTACAAATTAATAAATATATAACATGTGCTTGCAGTCTACATTTATTACTTAACTTAAATTTGTAAAAGAGATAATAAAGTTATAACAAAATATTTTAAACGACATTTATCGGTGATGGTAACTGGTCATTGCCGCCCATGTAAACATGTAAACATTGTTGTTCTTGAGAACTACGGTGGTTACCTCATTAATAAGTCAGCCGGCAATGAAACCGAAAACTGTTTCAGGCTGAAAATAACAATATTTCTTTAAATTATTCTATTAAAGAACTAACATATTTCTACTGTAGTGTTACTAGGTTTGAGTGCCGCTGGTTCATACCCGACAATAACCTTCAAAGTATTTTTCCTTTTCTCATTTGAAAAATAGGGTTTGATGTGAATAGTGCTTCGCCCTGCAATGCCTCAAGCGTATTCAAATAATAGGATTATCTTTAAGTTTGATGGATTTACTGCTGACATGATCTGTGGCAGATCTCGGATCTTATCGATTGCTGTCAGCAACTAAACTTATTTATACAGTTGAAGAATTTGGTCTTTTAGATTTAAATTTCAACCGGAGATAGAATTACTTCTACTTTAGTACAGACTTTATTCTCCCACAGCACAACATTAGTACCTAATGTTTATGCACATTGTTAAAAGTTAGCTTAATTTAGCTTAATTATTTAATTAGGATTACGTGTCAAATTTTGTTTATAATTAAGTACTTAACGTTAGTCTCACATGTAATCTTATTGATAAGTCTTAATAAATAAATAAACATGGAACACCTCGTATAAATGCTTCTCCTTCTCACCCCTTAAATCAGGATATGTTAACACTATTGTTACTTAGGTAACCGGCTCGAAGGAATACAATGTAGGTATTAATTTTATGTCGCTGGTTTGATCGGAATATAATTTAGAAACTCTTGTGAATCAGTGATGAACATGTAGATGATAACAATATATAAATCTTCCATGAAATCCCTTGGTGACCGGTCTGCCTCATGCTGTTCACACTCCACTTACATACATTGGGTCCCGCAACCCACCGCTAAATAAATATATGTATGTATGTGATAAAATCGTACGTATAAGAAGTGCACGTAGTGTGTACTTATGTACCTACTAGTTGGGATATTATAAAATTTGTTCGATAGGTAAACTTTGACTCTACCGTCATTCACTTTTGGAAGGCTTCAAAGGTAATTGTTGCACTCGTTTTCTGAGGTACCATATTATGTGAGTAGTATTTGAATAGATCTAACATAACAGAATTTTCATTGTTGTTTGCTACGAATCTCCGTCGCTTGTTAGTCGTTATTGCTTGCGTACAATTGGCAATTGATTGACTGTTAGGTACAATACAACCTCGTTATGGCTCTAGTACTTACAGCGAATACAATAAAAATAGGTAGAATTATTGTATATGATCGAAGTAACAAACGAAAATGCAGTCAACCTGATGTTATGTGACCACTGCTGCCCATGGACATCTTTAATCAACCCCAGATAAGATCACAGTCCGACCTGAGGTCGGCACAAACACAAACGACAATTAATTCCATACAATGTCAGTATTTCCATTATATAGTAAATATATTTAATTTAATCTCTTCTATAATAACACAACTTATAAATAAATAATAATAAATCGTAAATGATTATTTTTATTTTTCTTCCGAATGTTGGAGTTACTCCTTACGCCATCTACAATTCAATGGAAACACTACATGAAGCTGTAGCGTTCCCAAAATGAAGTTAAGCATGTAATTTGAAACTTCTTCGATAGATGGCACTATATTTTATAAATCAACTACTTGCGTACAATTCCATTCGAGATATAAAAAAAAATAAAGTTTATAACATTAATAATGAACAAAAGACTTATTAATATGTTTTTTTTTTATTCGATGTTAAATGTTTACCTATCTGTATTGGGGGTACATAATAAGTACGATCCAGAATAAGGTAGAATCCCGTACTATGTATACTCGTACAACAAGTAAAACAAAGTGTTTTCAAGTTATGTACATTTAATATTTTGATAATATGTCGGCAATAACCAGAATTGAGCTTCACAAATATAGGACAACATTTTAATTAAAATATGAGACTACAGTATCATATTTTTCCCAAATTGTCCGACATTTTAAAATCCACTGATCATAGCCATTTATTTTTTTCCCTGTGACATCGTGACCTATATCAATGACTGAGACGATTCTTTGAATGAATTTAGTTTTTGTTTGTTTTACAGTCAAGCATCGTAGAACAGGTATGCCGGTAACGAACCGTCGCCCAGCGCGGGCCGCAGCTGGGACGGTACCGGTTGTACCGACCACTACTGCCATATTGCATACTATACCTACTGCCATAATAGATACCTGCTTCTTAATATTATATTTTAATTACTTAGCAATATTATGTTTGTATGTCGGAATACAATTAAGTTGTGTCCGAATTCGTTCCTAAAGTAATAAAAATATATAAATGTTTATTATGGTTTTTATTTCCTATGTCTAATTTTGTTATGGTTTTTAATGTTAAAAAATTGTGTCACAAATATTTATCATTTTTGGCCCCAACCCTTTTTATGTCCCACTGCTGTGCACGGGTCTTCTCCCACAACTGAGAGAGGCTTGGAGCGTACTCCACCACGCTGCTCCAATACGTGGTGGTGGGTGGTTGGTGGTAGGAGGTAAGTGAATTTCAATGTTACTATATTCAACAGAAAATGGGTATTGGTAATACCTTTAAAGTACAAAGTACATTTAAACAAACGAAAGAGGAATTTCTGCAAAATCTTATCAAAAACTTTCTTTTTTGGAAAAATAGTGATGAATCTAACTTTCAGCAGGTACCTACTATCTTGGAACATACAATATGTAAAATTATATCTTTATTTATATGATTTTCTATATCATTAGTCACATGACATATTGCAACGATATCATTATATTAAATTGTTTTATTTACTAATGAGCCGCTCGTAGGTTTAACGACTTATATCTTTAACTGATACGGTTCTAAGCGCTGTGGCCATTACTGATGACGTTATTAGACTATCATAACCTAATAGACGGATAAATAATATAAGACAAATAATTCCACATGACCCGCGTGGCGGAACGGTTACCATACCGGTCAGACGCGTAATGGCTCACGGGTTCGATTCCCGGCCAGACAGACATCTAAATGATGAATTTTGATTTCTGTTCTGGGTCTGGGTGTTTGTGTATTGGTGTATGTGTGTGTCCATGGCACCCACGACACAGGAGAAAATCCTATTGTGGGGCTATGAGTTTAGAAAGCGTCTTAAGTTTATTTCATTACAATATTATTTGTATAATGAAAATACTCGTTTAACTTTTACGTCGTTAAAGAAATCTACAATTTCAGAACTATAGTACACATACTACTCTAGCAAATTAAGACGGTAGCATTGAGCTTCACAAATATAGGACAACACGGTTTTTTTAAATGTAGGTAGGTCTGAATCACCTTTAGTAATCGGTATAACATTTCATGGCTCTACTCTGAATATATTACAACCAAATGAGCCTAAATATGTCTGTAACCTAAATGGGATATTGTGGATTAGGGTGCTGTCTGCGGATGGGCCAACGATTCGTCGCTAATATCGACAGCTTAGTTGGAAAGCCTCGGATGACTTTGCCTTAGCTGCCTTCAAAGTAGACAACAACAACGCTAATATGTTATTAACTGTTACTAGCTGAACCCCGCGGTTTCACCCGCGTTAAAAATGCAAAAAAGAATACATATCTAAACATAGGTAACATCGTTTTTTTCGAAAATTAAAGTAGCCTATGTTACCCCTTAGACTTTTAGCTATCTACTAGTGAAAGTTCCGTCAAAATCGGTCCAGCCGTTTAGAAAATTAGCTCAGCCAAACAGACAGACAGACAGACAGACGGACATTTTTTTTTTAAATTGCATTTTCGTTATAGGTATAATGTATACTTTCATATGCATTTGTTACTATTCATATGAGTAAAAAAAAGATATTTTGAAATCACAAACAGACACTTATTATTTATTTGTATAGATTAGATTGCATAAATTAGGTGTACCTACTGGTTATGGTGGTCGGCTGCACCGACCTACCTACTGCTACTACTATGACTGCTCCAACGCAGATTGAACTTTACTTAGATACTACCATAGTCATAACCTAGCATAAGCCTTGACATACATATAAAACATATTTGTTACTATACCAACTGTAACGTGAATAGTTGCGACGATGCTAAGCAGTGGCAGTGGAGACCGCGGCGACGCAGGCGCAAAGGTCGCGGCTGTCCGACGCACCTCTTGAATAACAATGCGACCACTGTACATGCCACTATACACCTTATAAACAACAGCATAGAGGCGAAAATTGTTACAAAGCAACGCCACCTACATTATTTTTCCCTAAATAAAATCTTAAATTCATATTAAGTACCCGCTGTCGAAATTCATTAGAGAGCTCCGTCGACGTACTCGCGCTGGTTTGTTTACGCAAGTAACAGATTTTACATTCATGTTATATGAATTTAATGTATGCGTATAATTTTCATAATATTAACTTACCTAACTTAATTGCAATTTTGTTACTTATACCTTTACTTTAACATATATCAGCCATAACGAGGGTAACGACTTCATATTATGGTCAAATTTTAATTTATTTATGCAACTGTTCATCAGGTTGGCAGAACCCTATGTAGTTCGAAATCACCGGCACCACCGTCTCACCTATTTCTGCCTTATAGCAACAGTGTTAAGCCCTGCTGTGTTATGGGTGTGGTAAGAGAGACATTCTTATCAGAGGCATTCTAACTCAGTCCTCAGGGGTAGCACCGCATCTGTGGTCGGCTGGTTGACTACAGGTGTGCATGGGCGGCAGTGGCCATCAGGTAGAATACATGCTCGTTTATTACTTCGATCATATAAAAGAACTCGAATTTTCTCTTTAATATTCCGATCAATTCTTTATGAATATATTGAACTGCATGTAGTAGATACCTCATATTAAATGGAATTTTAGCACCTACTTCTATGGTCGCTAAAGCAAGACTTATTTCAAATCTGCTATAGCAGTTTTAAACCTGTATTTAGTTCACACTATAAACGGTTTTAAATGGGACGTCAGACGTACATACGTACTTAATTTGCAGAACCATTATAACATACGTATTAAGTACACTTATAATTTCCTGGAATGTAATTACTTCAGTGTTTCAGGCGCAATTCACAGCGGACTGGTCGCGCACGCAACGGCGGTCGTCGCGGGACCTCAATGCATAAATAATTAAAGCCTATACAATTAAATTTGTAGCTTGTAACATAATTTGATAAAGTAGCTACCGGTGTAATAATTTACTGGCTTAAATATTTATTTTGTTAATTTTTATAGATCATAATTTATCGGTCTAACCATATACGAATACCTATACCTACCAACACAGCTCGTATAGTTTTTTACAGAATGGCCGTCATTCGTATAACAGTAACTAATGCAGCACGATTTGACACTCATTGAACTTACTTATACTATATAGGTACATACACATTACGTAAAGTGCATATCTATCCCTATAAATTTGATGACCTGAAGATGATAGTCACAAAAGTGGTAGAATTCTTTCTGGTTTGACTACTACGACATCCCTTAAACGAGTTTCAGTTAATACTGGATAACAGAATCCTCCATATCAACGCAACTATAATCGTTTTTATATAAGATCCCTAGTCTATTTCTAGTAGGTGAATTACAAATGTCATATGCCGCAGTATTTAAAATAAGATTAAGGCTACTTTTACGTCCATTTCCATGCACCTACAAAAAATATTTCATGATAGGCCTCATATACTCATAGCATACAACAAATTATATTTAAAGAGGCTGATGAAAACGAACACAAATACGTATTCATGGCGACAAATAAGTATCAGAATATTGCATTAAAGTGTGATTTATCGCGAGTACTTCACGGAGACAAAGTGGAGGCGAGGAGATAAGGCAAGATCGTCAACAGCGACCCCCACAACCTCTGACCGCAGATAACGTATCACGGATCCTACTCGCCACACAACACCACAGAATTTACATACTTACATTTATTTTTAACCTAAATTTTATTGAGACATTTTTCCCTTTTCAAGTAGGTAAACCTATGAAATTGATTTATTGATGAATGATTTGAATTTCACAATATTAAATAATCATTATTTCACAATATAAAAGAAAATCATGCTTTGTAGGCAAAACAATGTTTAATGGTCAGTGTAACCCTTGAGCATCTGATACCTACCAAATTCATGACGAATTAATGAATTTGTGAAGTAATACAACGAGCATGGTTGGAGCAGGAAGGCGCCATCACACCCACATCAAGCGCACAGCAGCTTTTGCGAATTGTTGAAAGGATGTCATGTCGGAATCATTCTCATGTGAGGCAACCATCTTGATGGGAAGTAATAGGGAATCTGTGATTTAGATACTTCAGATACAAATTTATATGAAGTTTCTTACAGATGTTAATGGGCGACACTGACCATTCATCATCAGATAGAGTGCATACTCGTTTGCTATTTCAACTTAATATAAAAAAATAATAAACTTAAAATTTTATTAACATTCTGTTCTATGTCATACGAGAAGGGTATAGCCTAACCTAGCCTATATCAGTATAACTAAAGGTGGGTATTTTTACAGTTAAGTCCTATAATCTCAAAACCTAGCTCTTTTTTTATAAATCCTTGTTCTATACTTTTACTATTTTCAAGTATTTATTTTCAAATGTTTTTTTTTTTTAATATTCCCAAATGTGTGAACGGCGTAGGTGCTACGCGTTCGTAGCAAACAAGCCACGTTCGCTTTGCTCGTCACATTGTTATAATTGTCTATTCGACTTTGATCACCCAAGTGATATCACTTATAGGGTAAAAGGAGATATAGGTTCATAATATGAAGTTAAACATTTGTTCCCTAATGTGTAAAGTCTAACAATATGCATGTTCTAAGAAGAGACCCGTACGCAACAAAGTGACTGAATGTTAAATCGCAATGATAACTTCTACAATAATGCATGATACTGCATATTTATTCGTATCATTAATAATTAATAAGAATATCTGGCATAAATCGAGAAAATAATGATTCGAAATGGAATTTGGATATCTATCTGCTGTTGTTGCTGTTGACCTGCTCTTATCGTGTCACTTTTTGTCCTCACATTGAGACAAGGTTGTACATAAAAACTTATCATATCCATAAATAAAATATGAGACTATTGTTAATGGCTGCTTGTTATAGCAGAGACACGATAGCTTCAGAATGACAATAAAATTGTAGTATTCAGACACTTCGTTAGTATAGTAAATAGTATAAATACCTACTACAGAGAATAATGAGAAAATGCACTAAAGGTAAATTTCAGAATTGTAACAATTTTATTAAAATTATTTTTTATAATATCCGATTAAGCAGTCCTCCTGATGGCTAACTGCCACTGCCACTGACATCGTAATGAACCACAGACAAGATTAGAAATTGACCTGACTCTTATATATCAAACGTTTCTTTTTTTTTTTAACGTTTCACACTCATAGCCCCACAGTAGGATTATCTCCTGTGTCGTGGGTGCC
>DWPV01003830.1:0-14555 GCA_018251915.1 Urbanus proteus proteus
CCCGAGGAATAGAAAAGTAACTTTTATACCTACAACCTACTTTGATACCTAGGTACGGGCTCTTTGTGCGAATGTACTCATTAGCGCGAGCAAAGTCGCGGGCAAAAACTAGTTTTATATAAAACTACAGTATAATATGAGTAACTATAAACTAAGTTAAAATATAACTAATAATAAAATAAATAAATAAATAAAATAAATGAGCTAGATCGCTGCCCTGCGGAAGTACCCAAGACACTGGCAGCATTACCTCGCTGTATTGCCAAACTTATTTGTTGGCCGAGGAAAGGTCCAGTTCCAGATTTTTTTGGATTGGATATTTGGAATTATACCACTTAGTGATTTCATAAGACTAGTACCTACTGTGAGAGAACATCGAAAACCAAAAACGGCAAACTATACCCTAATTATTTATTATATCCAAATTATTACAAAAAATGGGAATGTCCGTTATTTGTTTGTTTGTAATGCCTTCACGCCTTAACTGCTCAAAAAATCGTTATGAAATTTTGCACACACATAGTAAGGGGTCCAGGAAAGGACATAGAGTACACTTCATCCCGAAAAACCTACTACGAAAAATCGTACTACTCCCGAGGGATAGAAAAGTAACTTTTATATCTACAACCTACTTTGATACCTACCTCTTAGTGCGAATATACACATTAGCGCGACCGAAGCTGCGGGTAAAAACTACTTTTTATATAAACTATCCACGTGGAAGCACCAATTCGTGAAGGCCTCATGACCTATCGCCGACGGACGGGCCG
Source organism: Urbanus proteus proteus (assembly GCA_018251915.1). Classification (NCBI taxonomy): domain Eukaryota; kingdom Metazoa; phylum Arthropoda; class Insecta; order Lepidoptera; family Hesperiidae; genus Urbanus; species Urbanus proteus. Next base: position 771 of record DWPV01003830.1, read on the forward strand.
GTCAATATGTAGTGCTTGGCGGTACCAGGCACTGGTTGTCTTAATAAGGGCGCCACTGGCCTCGAACTACCCCAGTAGCTCACCCCTGTTCGTAGATTTTACTTGTAATTTACTGTTTATTGGTATAATAAATCGTAAAAAATATTAAACGGATTATACTTCCGTCTCTGTGTCAGTCAAATGTACCTAATTAGGCAAAGTTAGTAGGGTAAGTAATTAGGTGGACTTATGACCTAAAGAAGACGGCGGGAAACCAATGGATTCAGACGACTCAGGATCAAGCGGAGTGGCGGAGTGGCATAAATTAGGGGAGGCCTATGTTCAGCAGTGGAGAATTAATGGCTGATAGATAGTAGGCATAGAATAGACAGTACCGGGTTAGAACCTTGGTCAAGCACATATGAGTGGTAATATGAGAGTCCATAGTATCCAACGTAAGTTCAACTTAGATCAGTACACACACACAATGTATATGGCTATTTTGTTGACATAAAATATCAATCATCTTCTCGGAAACCAATTATATGCGTTATTGTGGAGTTTAATTAAAAAGTGCATTTATAAAGCATTAGCGACACATAATTGCAGCAACCTTGGCACAGGTATGGATATAGCATTATAGTTTGTGTAATTGTTTGGTCATACGGGCAATACTAGTACTTGCTGGTTTTTAAACTGTTATACTTAGGTTTTAATTCAAAATTATAATTTTACTTGTGGTATTAAGATGTGGCAATTATTGCACGATGTTGCGGGATATTGCGGATTATTATATAAATATATTTTTATTATTATTATATAAAATAAAATTACGGAAATTAAGAAAATTATAAACGGCATTAGACAATTGGAAATTTATGAAAAACTAAGTAAAATTAATAATTATAAATGTCATAAATATTAATTTTTATCAAAGGTAGCCTTAAGAAACAAAAAGTTTTCTTATCTATAATCATTAATGATTAAAGAGCAAAGATTTATTCTTTTATTTTGTACCTTCATATAAGTATACGTACACAAATAGTATCATAATATTGTATGTGTAATATTAAATAAATGAAGAAGAAAATCCACATCCATTACTAGGCGCGCATGATACTTACGTAACTTCCAGCTAAGAGTCAACGCAAAAACAACAATAAAGCGCGATCGTCAGCGAGATGTCAATCATTTCAGACCCCTGACCCTGCCCCGTGGTCAAGTTCGATTCCTAATTCGTTTCTGATGACTCCCAAGCAAGGTTAGGTAAGATGACTTAGGCTGATTACATACGGCGCTACTTTAAAATAACTATTTACGGCTGTCGCCAACTTTTTACACGTGGTAATGATGTGAAGTAGTGTCTAGAATTTGATGACGAAACAAAAAAAAAACGTTTACTAAGAAGATTTTATGGTGAAAAAATACCGTCACCAAAAAATTTACGGTGAAAAAAAACGATTTTAGGAAGTTTCACGGGCCGAAAGGAAAGTACGCGTGCTGCCGATGTCTGATTTAATTCAATACAATGTAAGATATGCTCTGAGTTACACTAATACTTTCTACTACGAAAACACGATTTAAGAATTCACGAAAACAATACTTAGTGTAAAGTTTAATTGTCCAGTATCGTCTAAACGTTTGATCCCTTCTCATTAATGTCACCAAATTAATGAAATAACTGAAGATATCCTTGAAACTGAAGTTAGCTATAATAAAGCTTCATGTAAATATGGACCTTGAATGGATGTTAAAAAAGATTACAATAAACGATATGATACAAATTCCTACTAAAAACATCAAAACAAGAAGATTTATATTTTTATAATTTTTGCATATATGCAATAAGTCACACATTTGCATCGTGTGTAAGCGGCGTTAGATATGAATTTACATACAAACACATTGAATAATGACCGCTCATTCAATGTGGGGTCACAGTTTTTGTCACGTTGCTGATTATTATAATTATTTGCTCACACTTTTTGCGGACGTACTGAGACACTATGGACTTCATTACCAAGAAATAAGGTTCAAAGTCTTTGAAACTGTAAAAAACTGACAGCAATTATTCATTTATCTCATTTGCATGTGAATATTTGTTACAGAACTCTACGTAAAGAACATAAGGTTTACATTTGAAACGATAATTGTTAACACTTAAGATTGTCTTCATTTTTGTTTACGGATTAGTAAACAATGGCGTCTAAGGTTTGTTTCTTAAATATTAACTAAACGTTAAGTTTTTGTTACTGCGGCTTATGGCACAGTAGCTGACCATTTTGTTTAGTGTTTTGTACCACACCTCATTTGGGTCAAGTTTTTTGGAATGTCTTAAAAATCTATTTCCAACTGTAGTGTGACCTTAAACAATTCCTAATGACTATTTATTGACCATTTAGATAATAAATAGGTCTTTTTAAAAAGGTGTTAATTTTTTTAGCTCTATTGTAGAGATCTTACAAAGTCGTTCTCACATTTGTGAATATCGAATTAAAACGAATACTCTTGCAACTCGATACCAATGTTATCTTAAGATCTATCTGATTGACAATCGATACTATAACGACATTATCAAACAGGATAAGTCTGTGTTTTGGGACTTGTCCGATCGCGCTTAGAGAAACGATAAGCTATAGAAAAATATAGCCCACCTTAAGTAAAGCCGAATAAAAAAAAAACATAAATTCATTAAATACTTAAGATTAAAATATGTTCTATAATTTCCCGTATTTTAAGGTTTTTCACGTGATATAGTGCCATTTTTTTTAAATACATACATTAGTTTACTGTTATTCTATACTTTATACTCGGCTTAAATCTTAATTGTAATTTTTCAAATAGTTACGTGGATTTTCAATTAAAGGGACAATTTAATAATTGCCCAATAGTGGGATATTAAAAAAAGTTACAGACAATTAATAAATTCTGGTTCTTCGTCGATCTTGCTTTTCACATGATTTTTATCGTTTTCACTTTCACCGTAACAACAAGCGCATGGCTTTCTTCGCAACTCTCTTGTGGTTACACAAGTCCCTTAAAATGACAATTGTCTACTCCGACGATTTTGAATGACTTGAATAGCATTATTAGCGTTAAAATTCTATTGTGAAAATTTGTCGCAAAGTAAATATTTTGACAAAAGTCCGTTGCGCTGTATTGAGTTACTTAAGGGACAATTGGTTTGAATAGCCACAATAGTAGACTACTTAAAAAAACAGCGTTACAGATCTGACAACATGCAATGCTTTGGGTATTGGCCGTAAAATTTAATAAAAAATGTAGTTATTTAAATTAAATTTAGAAAAACTACCTCAGATACTTTTATGACTATCTTTTTTATATTGGAGTATCTGTCATACCTTTCTGTTCCTGTGACAGAACAGAGGGTTATGCCCTTGGAGGATATAGTCATTATTCCAAGGCTATGTCGATCTCCTAATGGCTATAGCCGTTGCTCTACGTTTTGTTTGCTTACGTATTAATAACTAAGGATGACATAAATTAATGTCGTAATTCGTGATGAAGGTAACTAATTTAAACCATTATATCTGTTGAGTTGGTTATATTTTATTTTTTCATTCATGTTTTGACCACTTGTCTAGAGACCGTATCTCATATAATCTCATCAAATGGGACGTAGATATCTAAAGATAGTCACGTAATACAGTAATCTCCAAATTTGTCGTTACATCTGTGATCGCGTGACGTCAATGAACTTGATCTTTCGAATGTCAGATAATACTCGGACAAACACCTAGGGTATGAAGTTATTTTTAAATACACTTTTCATTTTAAAAATCGCATATTCTTTGAGATATAAGTTTCTTTTACCTATTAAAAAATAAAATATAATGGGATAACAAAGTGGATTTCGTTTGTTGACCAATACTTGTTCAACTGAGATGCTACAGCCACAGTCATTCTTAGCGTAAAGTAGATCTTATGTTTTGCTGAAAGAGTGTTGCCGGCTCGCTTACAATGAGGTGACCCTCTAAGTCTTTAGAAGTAGAAAGTTTATCTGTAAACTTCAGATATCCCCTAGTTACATGTTCATAAGTGGCACTGACCACTTACTTATCCTCGTATCCTCCATCCTTATCCATTCCACCTGTGATAATCACCTTTATGTCAAAAAGTCTCCGTTTTAAGCATTATCAGTCCGATCAAACGTTTAGATGCTTATTGACGACTACCGTACAATTTGTCTGACAAATGACAAATTTCCTGACAGCACGTATTAGTCCAGGCTTTCGAATTCTAATATTGAATGTACTGATGGGTGACCTCCAGCCCACATGGCGGTCGGCCCACACCAGTCATTTGCAATTCGGGCCGCGTATCCATTGTTCAACTTTTATTTGAATTTGGAATCCCCGATGTTTCGACAGCTTGAGAGCCCGTCATACTGTTAGCGCGCCAAATTATCAAGAGCTGTGCAAACTGTAGCAAAATTTCGTGCTTCTACTGGAGCGGTCACCATATCGGACTAAGATGCGGAGCGGGTTCAATTCCCGGTTCTAGTTCGGAATGATCAATTCGGATCTCTGCTCTGGGTATGGGTGTTTGTATATTCATGTTTCTATGGCACCCACGTTATGGGAAAAAACTTAGTGTATAGTTAGGACATGAGAAAATAAATAAAAGGCGGTAGAGCCCTTTGTGGTTTGCCTCCGGTGGCATCACCGCCACCAGTTTTTCTGTTTTAAGGTAGATATATTTATTCGTAGTATTTCAGCTTACTCCTCAAAGGTAGCAACGCTGTGACTAGCCTTAGAGGACTGTGATGTTATCTGTCAATGGGCAGCAGTGGTCAAATACCATCAGGTGGGCTGCATAATATGAAAAAATAAGACAGTAAAAAATAAGGAGCAGGTCTAGTTATACTGGACGTTCAATGTGGTCAGTCCAAACTTTCCCTAATGTTTGCAAAACTCAATGTCGTCATTTGAGATATCTTGGCGTTTGATCAAAAGGTTTTAAGGGAAATGTGTGCCAACAAATGTCACTTTCTTTGTTTTTGTGATCTAACCAATAACGACTTTCACTTATAAATTTAAATGCATACTTTTCTAACTTCTTGCAAAATGTATATTCATTTTAAGTACATTTATTTAGTACCACTAGGAAGCGACTATGAATAAAAAGTACTACTAAAAGTTAAATTATTGTTATTAATAAAAATTGATTGCAAAAGATCATTTTACAGATTGGAAATTGTTTTATTCGTAAAACACCACATCAAGCATATCAGCCGTTGTGTTTTGATCTAATAAGTGTCATAAGAGATTCTTCAGATAACTACCGCCCATGGATATCTGTAATCAACCCCAGATCAAGTCAAGGTCAAGGTCAAGGTCCTACCTGAGGTTGAACACAAATGCGTTGCTACCTCCTTAGGACTGAGCTGGAACGCCTTGGATAAGTATGTTTCCCTTACACAAATCCTTCACACCAGAACACAGCAGTGCTTAACACTGCTATCATAATCAGAAATAGATGTGGCAGTGGTGCCACTGGAGTTAAACTACATAGAGTTCTACAACTTTGAGTCTTTAATCTTTAATCATGGTTAAATATAGATGTTCAAAAGCTATAGTGACTAAGGCAAATAAAAAAAGAAATGACACAACAGAAAATCATGTCATTACTGTTGAAAATACCAACAATGACATAAGTGGTGAAGTTTTTGCAAGTATTGGAGTATTGAAAATGAACTCATTTGGTAACAATTGCAAGGTTCGTGTCATACAATGGTGGATCACCACTTTCGCGGTTTGACCAAATGTTGCTCACGTAACCGTGTGCGGTCGGACACAAATCTGTGGAGACAGCTTGTAACCTTTTAATTTAAGTGACATTTCCTATAATCTTAGACTTAACTTGGATTTCGGTCAATATGAATATCAAGTACATATTAAAAACCATAATAATATTCTAGACGTAACTAATTTATGATAGCAATACTTTTTGTGTTAGTGTTTCAATGTTTGCATGAGTAAATCAGTATTTGTAAGTGTCCATGGCAATCAAGTTTCTTTGTGTTGTGAGACTAAAGAAATCATAGAGTCGTGAAAAGGAATTATAGAGATATTTTGGAGTAAAAAATATAAAGTCTTAATGAATGAAAGTAGTCAAAAATTTACCAAGTTACATCATTGAGGTGCCAACGTTGATGAGATTTCATTAAAAAAGTACCTAAATCCAGGCTCACTAAAACAAAATAGGCTTAGAAACTGTAATTTTACTTTCAGTAAATTTTGGAACTTTATAGAAGAATTCGGCTCCATACCACTTTATTCTCTTAAGGCATTATCCTCGGACGCAGAGTATATGTTGTGCATTGTTAATAGAGTTATTGGAGACACTGCCCTTGACAGACGCTGCATTACAATAAACAGCAATTTAATGATCCCGTGATAAGTTATTTAAGTCCATCCACATGATAAGAAATGATAATTACAAAAAAATATTTGTAATGAAAAAAAAACAAATCCTTTTTGTAATGAAAGAAAATTTTACTGAGGTAGCATAGTGTATTTTAATAATTGATAAATGTATTTAAATAATGAAAAGAAAATTATTATACAAGATGTACCTTGTTATTCATATTTTCAAAGTAGATTCGCAAAGCTCAGGATCTTCAATAGGCTTACTTAATAGTCCTAATGCATTTGTTCAGGCTTCAGGTATTACACTAGTACGTATCGCAACAGAACAAAAAAATTTAAAGCATATAAGTAGGTGCATTTGAAAGATTTAATAGAGTTTATTTTGCCGACCTCTTCTCCATAACCAATAAACCTTCCGAGACCGTGGTAGAGTTTTTGACGTTCAAAAAGTGTTCATTATGAATCAACTTTGAATAAATGAGATTTGAATTTAAATTTAATGTGTTTTAATCACAACCATGTGAATGCAATTATCATAGGTACTTTAATATTTTTGTCAACTGCATTTACAGGCATAATATATTTAACCAAAAACAAAAAAACAAATTGCCTTAAAGTTACTTGTATTTTTCTTTTAATTTTGGAGATGTTTCATCCTCAGAGGCCAGTGACACTAATCCCCAATTTATTAAGTCCGTACGTTTGCGAAACATTTATAAACTCATTAGCCATATGTCTGTGGGTTTAGTTGAAATGTTTTTTAGAAGTGAGCATTGCGGTCGGCATGTGCAGGATTAAGTATTTAGACTGGTCATCGGTTTCACCTGTCTCGTGGTTGACAGTTGGTTATAACCAAATGGAGTCATTGAGTTACATTTTGTGACCATAAAGGTTTATAATAAATATTTTGTGCTTGATCAGATAGGGTCTAAAAAAATCTTTGTATTGCATACAAAATCTTCTTCCACCGTTGTAGAGAGTGAATTTCAATATAATTTAAAATTATTTTAATAAGTCTGCACTAGCTTGGTAGGTTAAAATTCACCCCTAGAAAAACCAGTGCCTATCGATTATACCACCAATATTTGAGATTTGAAGAATTTTCTAAAATTCCTTTGAAAAGTATATGATCTGCGTGAACCCTAATCATTCTAAAATAGGGATTCAGCAAAATAGCAGGACATGGATAGGTTTGTTCCCTTGCGTTGCGATCCCTGCTTTTTCATTTAAAATAAGTAGAGGTTTCATGGTAATGGGTCAATGTGAGTTAAAATAGCGCAGGAAGGTGATCACAGAGGCGAAGGTAGCTAAAATGAAACGCCTCAGACACTAAACAAGGTGAAGGTTTGAAGATGGTAGACCGTTTCATGGTTCGACTCCGGCGTCACCACCGCTACACCTATTTCTGCCTTATAACAGCAGTGTTCAGCATTGGTGTGTTCTGGTTTGAAGGGTGTGGTAAGGGAGATATACTTATCCAAGGCGTTCCAACTTAGCCCTCAGCCTGTGGCCGACCTCAGGTAGAACTGTGATCTTATCTAGGGCTGATCACAGATGTTCATGGGCAATGGCCACTTACCATCAGGAGAACTGCATCCTCGTTTGCTACTTTAAAAAAAAACCTGATACAAATACTAACCGTACACAAAACAGAACAAATGATGCAATATGAGGCAAGACACCTTCGGCGTGCTGCAGTCAACTGAAACAAAAAACGATATAAATCATAAGTCCATTACACGTTGTGTTGTGAAAGATATAATTGGTTTTGTCTATTTATAATGAGAGTTAAATGGCGTTTAATTAATGGGAGCTAATGATGAAGAGAGATGGTTCGTTGCTAAATCCGGTTAAGCTTCAAGTCTACCCACTGGATGCGTGGGTTAGTAAATGCTAAGTATAAAAAAATATTTAGATTGTACTTATCTTTTATACACAATCCCGATATGAAAATCATACCATTTATGAGTAGAAAGCAAAAATCAGAGAAAATTTTACTAATATTGTAAAGCTGAAAGTTTGTGAGGATGGATGGATGGATGTTTCTTACTCTATAACTTAAGAACGGCTGAATGGATCTGGGTTATATTTGGTACAGACATAGACTGTAGTCTGAAATAACATATAGGCTACTTTTATCCCGGGAAAATGTGCGGTTCCCGTGAGATACATGTATTTTGTTTTATCGCCGTGCAAATCTCGCGACATTTTTATTGATTTACTTTTCCAATGCAAGTGAAACCGCGGGCATCATCTAGTGATGATATAAGTAGATTGTATTTAGCACTAAAGTAGCACAGTATCAAGTAGACTTGCCAGTTAAAACGAGGCATATGATCAGGCCAAGATACGGCGGTCGGAGTGGCATCGGTTTCTGTGGCCTGGCCAATTTGTGTTCACGACAAAGCGATCATGTTCGGAAATTGGCTAAAACTTAGCTAAAAAAAGTAGTTATACCTCCTTGTTGTAAGTGGCTAAAATTTAGTTGATAATATGTGGTTTTTTTTCTGTAAAAATATTGAATTTTGTACATAAAGAAGGTATTCTTTTGTATTCAGTAATGGATCTTGCCCGCGGCTTCACATGCTTCAAATTACATATAAACTTTCCTCTTGAATCATTCTATCTGTTTAAAAAAATCGCATCATCCGCAAATCGGTTGCGTAGTTTTAAAGATGTAAGCATACATAGGGACAGACAACGGAAAGCGACTTTGTTTTATACTGTGTAGTGATAAGAAATTTAAAACATTATTTATGTAGGTAGGCTTCTAAACGAGGTAATCTGAGACTGATCTGATCCTGACCGATTTTGAGAGAACTTTCACTGGAAGATAGCTGAAGGTCTAAGGCGTAATATAGGCTAGTTTAATTTTGGAAAAAAACATGCGCGCATGCGGGCTCTGACGTGGGAGAGCGGAATGTTACCTATGTTTAGATATGTATTCCTTTTTACATTTTCAACGCAGGTAAAACCGCGGAGATCAGCTAGTAATAATAAACAAAATACTAACCTTGAGAGCATAGCATCATTCGCGTTCCCAAAATGATTCGCTGCTAGCGCTGCTTCTAGAACATTGGACTCTCTTCTTGGTTCTGCTCGATTCAGGATAGAACTAATCGAGAAGCTAGTGTAAGGCGCGCTTCCAGTGGCTTTCTCTTCTTTGTCCTTCTTCAAATCGTAGAAGGGACTCTTCTGATCTTTCCGTGGGGATGAGGGGATGTCGGGGCTGCTGGCACCAGAGACCACGTTGACCTCGATGTCGTTGTCTTGGGAGGAGACCGGGGAGTCCATGGTGGAATCAGTACCGCATTACGGAACCTGTAACAACGTTTTTTTTAATATCCCTTTAAGAATATACTTAGTTGAGGAATGTTTCTAGCGCATTTTAAAGATCTATATTTGTATCAAAATAAGTTTGGTAAAATGTTTTAAACATTCAGAAGAACAGATGTTTGAAGCGCGCACAGCACTGCGGATTGCGTAGATCTTAACCAATCTATAAAGATAAGCAACGTCCGGTGCGGTCGGTATATGGATGGGTGACTGCTAGTGGAAAAAATTTCATGCGCGTTTCCGGGCTTCGGAGGGCACGTTAAGCTGTTGTTCCCGGTTGTTATCGTTGGATAGCAGTTTAACGACTGCTATCCAACGATAACAACCTTGTCGGAGGCCTTACAGGCGGTTTGAAAACATTTGACACGGGTTGCCTCGTGAAAGGATTAGAATCATTTGTGGTAGAGGGTGTCCTAGAAGGTAGACCTTCACTTCCTATAACTGAATTACAAATGTCCATATTCAAAACTCATTTGACATCAATTTAACTACGCTACAAATTCTAACCTAAACAAAAAACCTAACCAAATTTCGCTGACTTTTCTTTTATCTATCCTTTCTTAAACGTCTTAAGAGATAAGTGATATATAATTCAAAATGTTTAAGTGCGTTATTGTTCTTAGCCGTATTAGGGCTCTCCCAGGGGCCCGCAACAATATTAAGAGGGTTCCGTACTGAGATGAATAAGTAATGTACGAAGATCCTGAGGTTTAGTGTAATCGTCTTACTTTTTAGATTTGGATCGTGTTTCTTTTTAGTTTTAGATAGAAGATAGATTAGGATTAGAGTGATCAGTATTGTTGAGTGAATAAAACAATTAATCTCCAATATAGTTAATTAAAAGTAGAGTTCATAGGGTTAATATAAATTGAGAACAATAAATCTATCATATAAATTAAAAGTTTGTGTATATCAGTAATTCGGTATGATTTGGTCAAGGAAGTGCATCAGTTCTTGTCTCGTGAAAAAGTTAAGTTTGCCGGCTCAGGAAATCATTTAGTCCTCAGGATATATTACGGGCAATAAAAACCCTACGTTTTGCTTACAGATTTCCATATACGACTATTACCATCAAGCGGACTCCGGGCTCGGTTGCTACTTCATTAAAAAACATAATATAAATACAGGCCCAATAAATCAACATAAAACGCATTAAACAGAGCAATCATTATGTGAAACCACTCAACCCGCCGATCGCCTGAATCGGACAAAAAGTCACCGAGCACTAAATTTCCGATGATAAGCGTCATTCAGTTAATGTACATATTTATTGGCCGGCGTAAAATGCGATGTACGCGCCGCCGCCGGCTCTATCATGCGGTATCGCTACTGGTTAAAATCTGACGTCATTTTATATTAACACGAAATTATGTTTTACGGTTTTTTAGACCGCGCTCGCGTTTAAGTGTTAAATGGTTTCATAGTTACTCAATATATTGTATAGATTTTTGTTTGAAGCATTCCCATTATATGTGTTTTATAACTATTTAGTGCTGCTACATTGAGTTTAATTTGTAATAATTGTAGCGTTTGAGCTGTGGTTTGAAGAGTGTAGTATAGTTTTCATTTAAGTACATAATGCGTTTTAATAAAGTAGTGAGCGATTCATGCATCTATGACTCCCATGTTCCACTTCAATCAGTTTGGGTTAATTCATCGTTGCCCATGGGCGGTAGTAGCCACTTACGATCAGGTAAAAAAATCATATTTGAAGGTGCCGCCAGATCTATTTATACCTAAAGACGGCAGTCTGAGGTTGATTACAATTGTCCATGGGCAGCAGTGGTCACTTAGCATCAGGTGGACTGCTTTCTTATTTGCTCCTATAATATTATATTAAAAAAACCAATGATACAAACAAGGGAAGCCGAAGGTATTTTGAAATTACCAGCAAAGGTAATAGTTTCAGTTTCAGCGGCATTTATGGTGATTGTCCTTTGTCGATTAGCATTTATACCATAAAAAATCCTGATATTGAAGTCTTTGGAGTATTTGGAGTCCTATCTGAGGTTAACTGCAGATAATAAGTGTCTCTTACTACACTTTCCAAACGAGAACATGACTTATAAGCAGAAATTTGTCATTATTTGATTTTATTTTGGTAAATTTTAGTATAAACAATAAATCGATTTTGTTTATACACAATCGGTTTGTAACCTAATACTTGATACATCGATTAAATCCGAAGCACCGGGCGTCTGATCAACCGAGTGGAAACATCTGAAACCGATACTTTTCGAAATCGATTAATTTTTTACTAAACTATGAATTGAACTGTTTGAACGTTACGAATTTATAATCGATTTTTTATCGAATTAATTGTTTGTTGATGTTATCTGAAACGTTATTGATATCTATTGCTCTTCACAATATGATTTGAGTTTTTTTGTGGAAATACAATTGAAGTAGCTACCTATATAATAAACAAACAGTTCATCTGATGTTAAGTAGACGCTGTCGTTTATAGACTTCTATAAGTGACCCAAAATTACACGGGAAATTTACCTGGAGTGGCCACAGATGCTACCTGTGAGAACTAAGTCGGTTAGCCATAAGTGTACCTTAATGCATCCTTCATATGAGATACAGTAGTGTCAAGTACTCTTATTATAAGGTAATTAGGTCTCATTTCATAAATTTATAGTGTAGCAATATCTTAGCGTTGTAGAAGCGTGGTAAAGTCCCAGATTCCTTCCAATTGTGAAAAGATACTAGTTGCCTATTATTTTTTATATAACACTTTATCATGGTTTTTCTTTTCATCTATATTAGTTTTATTTTTATTATTGTATGAAAAAAAATAGTTTAAAATTCTTCCCTTTAAAAAAACTTTATTAGTTTTTTCAACGTAAAATAATATGACCCACAGATAATAAATCGAAAGCACAGATAAATTAACGAAGTTAACCCTCAACTTGCTGAACATAATGGACATATGGCCTGTTTGATACCATCAGCCGTAAACGCCGTAACATAACCCCTTGCATGCTAATCGCCGATTCGTAAGGCGATTAGGTTACCAAAATATTATTAAGGTTATTTGTTTATTCATTAATTTAATTATTAATTTAAAACGTTAGTATAGCATATTTTACTGATACCACGTTTACGTATAGTAATAAAAATAACTTAGATAGAAGAGAAAGAAGATTTGAAGCGACACTGAAAAATTGAAGCTAATCGGTAGATGTTTCTTAATCGTAACAATGTGCTATCACTTTCTAAATATACAGCCACTAAATATATGCTGATTATAGCGCCATCTCGATAGATTACTTTTGGACCCGGTGGTGCAAAAGTAATAGTAATAAGTAATAGTAAGTAAGTAATATTTTCTAGGTTAAAACTACCCTTATACACTTACAAAATTTCATTGAAATCGGTTAAGAGAATTCAGAGATTAACTTGTACTTATAAAATGTAATATTCATTTAAAAACAACAATTCAAAAATATTAAAGCCACAATTTATTGATTTATAAAACAAATAGAATCTAAGAAAATAAACAAGAAAACCAATATTACGTATAACTATTACTTCTTTTTCCTAAACACAAAATCTACTAACTAAATTACAAAACTAATTTTAAAAATTCGTTACGGGACAATAAACGCCCATAAGCCATCTCAGCTGTAAAAGGGTTAAATTTGAATTTGTAATCTTTATGACTTCGTACGGCCGTGTTAAGTTCATTTATTAATTAGAAGTAACATTGTAATGACTGCTTTAATCAAATTTAAATTAATTATGGTCACGAATTTAAAAAGTAATGCATCAAATTGAATACAATTATGTTTTTTTTGAAGTTTTTAATTGTAATTTGATATGTATAATTGACGTTCGTTAAATAAACGCAAGTAATTTACATTAAATTATAAAAAATAAGTAAGTACCTACATACTTTAACGGTGAAAGAAAGCATTAAGTGAGGAAACTTTTACCTTTTTTATTGTTTTAAAATAGCAAACGAGCATGCAGTCCACCTGATGGTAAGTGGCCACTGCCGCCCACGGACATCCATAATCAAACCCAGATAAGATCAAGTCCTACCTAAGGTTGACCACAAATGCGTTGCCAC